>CAUYRH010006804.1:0-14863 GCA_963574655.1 Perodicticus potto
TAATCTCATTAAGAAGAGACTCTGTGCCCTGTGATGCCACTTCATCATTTTCAGGTATCCCTATAAGGCGAATATTGGTTTTCTTCGAGTTATCCCAGAGCTGTCTGAGAGAATGATCCGTTTTTGCCTTCCATTTCTCTACCTCTTTGAGCATTTGGGAGCATTCGAAGTCTCTGTCTTCAGTTTCAGAAATCCTTTCTTCTGCTTGCTCCATTCTGTTACTGAGGGATTCTACTGTATTTCTCAGATCTTTGAGGACTACAACTTCTTGTCTCAATGAGTCAATATCTTTGGTCATTTTCTCTTTGAACTCGTTCAGTTCTTGCGACTTCTTTTGGGTCATCTTTTGGATTACTGCTCGAAATTCTAATTCCATCTTTTCCTCCATTGCGCTGATCTTAGTTGCTATCCAGACTCTGAATTCAACTTCTGACATCTCAGCCATTTGCTTATGCAAGGGATCTTGTGCTTCATCTACCTTGTCATTCCTTGAGGGTGTTGACCTACTCTGGTTATTCATATTGCCATAGTTTTTCTGTTGATTCCGCCTCATGATTATTTTTCACTGTTGCCTATGACCGTCCTCAGAGTTGGGGAGGTGTCTCTCCCAGATCAGACTCTGGCAGAATCACTCTGTTGTTACTGGGTCTTTGTGGGGAGTGACCCTGTGTTTCTAATGATTTCTCAAACCCTGCAGGGTGGAGAGCTTAAATTCTCCTTATCCTGCTTAGGAGACATTTTAAGTTGCTAACTTGGGCTAAGCAGAAGCTCTCCCAGGAAAGCGCTGTGGCTGGGATCACTCCTTAAGTGGCTATCCACTTACCCCATGTGCCAAAACCAATCTCGCCCTATGGCCCTGAGGGCTAAGGCTGCGAGGCGTGTCAGTCCCCGCCTTTAGGCTGCTCAGTCACTAGATTACTCACTCCCGCCCCATGCCTGTTCTGGGACCCTGAGGGTGGATCTTGCCAGGGCAGTTCTCCCACAATGGCTCCACACAGCCCACCACCAAATACTGGCAGCTCCGTCTGGCTCGGTGGCCCAGTCTGGGGCCCCAGACAACACTCAAAAACCCCCACACTCCTGTGCAAGTTCTCCCAAGGCAGTTCAACCGAGTGCCAAGTCCAAAAGAAACCCAAACAGGTCACAGGCAAGGCCTTTCCAGCCTGCAGTCCCACTGTTGCCCCACCCACAGCCGCCAACAGGATCAGACCGAACGAACAGACACAACCACTTGCCCAGTCTCCGCTGCTTTTGCCTTCCTCAGGGTGTCCAGAAGCCTCACGCTGTCTCCCTGTGTCCCCACGGGGAAGTTCCTGGGCAGGTCCTGCCTGCCAGAGATGCCTGAAGTCCTCTTTCCCCAGTCTCACCGTGTCTAGCCAAAAGGAAGCTGTTACTCAGCTGCCATCTTGCTCCACCCACTGTGTTCTTGATTTGTGCTGTTTTAAGCACTAAAGTTTTATATTAGGAAACTAATTCAAACAAGTTCTCATGCTCTATTTTGGCTATTCCTCCAGGGGCAGGGAGGAAGGACATCGCTGGGTCATCACTCTGTGCGGGCCCTTGTGCAACACACTTGACAGGCATTGTACTCTTGGAACAACTCTGCCAGACAGAGATTGTGGCTCCTTTATTTTTTTTTAGGTTTAGGTGACAGGGCTCAAATTTGAAAAGGTCATTGGAATGGCAGTTTAAGTAGAACACAGAACTAGCTATGTTAGAATCCTTAAAATTTAATCTTACTATCTCATCAAACATCAGAGCAGAATAAACTGCCGAAAGAGGCTGTGGACACCGCTGGCTCATTTTATAAAGATGGGGGTGTCCAGACACTGTTGTCCATTCATGGCCCTTGGGGATGGAAGTTGTAGGATCACCCCAACCCACTCTTGGCAATATTTCTTTGTAACTTATAATCCTACAGTAACTGCCTCAAATTCTTCAAACTCTGTGATGAGACTCACTCATCCTTCCCATAGTACATAGTTTGATTAATCATCTCAAATGGACTAAAACTTGAGGGGAAGTTCTTTCACTGCCTAATCAGTTTCAAACAGTGGTTCTTAACCTCTTTCAGAAAAAAGGCCCCTTTGAGAGTCTGAGAGCAGCTATGAATCTGCTCCTCAGAAGAAGGCTAACACCCAGAAAAATGAGAAAGTGGCAGGAGGCTAACAGACCTTTTGTGGCTATGCAGATTTGCAAAAATCTGCAGATTAAAATCTATTTTGAATGGTAGGCCCTAATGTGAAATAATTTCTTAGATTCCAGCTCCTCTGGACAGTTTTGTAGTCCTGGAAAACTCCAGGCTCATTAGTTGTCTAGTTGTCATTTCCTCTAACTCCATGAACTGAAGGTATAAGTCGAATATCTTATAGTGTGTTCATTCCAAAAGTATAATAACAGATTCACTATATCTGATAACTTGAAAATGCTGGTTATGCAAAGATATATATAGCAGGGTGTCTTGCCGTTAAGGTCAGGGTCGGTCAAGTGGCAGAGAGAAGTAGGGATCAATAGTAACACCTCCTGAGAAGTGTTTCAATAGAGTTAGGAGAGACTTGCTGTGGACACACAGAGGAAATGACCAAAGTGACTAGTCTTGGGGAACAAACAGGTTGCTGGGAGGTGTGCTGCCATTAATCACTGTTATACTCCTTTTTAACTTATGCATGAACAGGGAACACAATTTTAATTGAAGGAACCAATTGAGAATTTGGGGAAGAGGGTCAAGATAGAGATCTGAAACAGGGCAAGTTTGATAATTCCGTGAACTGAAGCCCTGTCTTTACCTTGCAAAGGAGTGCAGAGCTGTAGCCATTGCTTGTGAAGAGGCACAGGGACCAGAAATGGCCAATAATGCTATGGATAGGTGGAGGTCGAAGAAGTTCATGGGCAGCAGACAGCGTCAGTCTATTCAGGGGATTATCTACCATTCATGCCATCCTGCCCACAGCCTTGCTGAGCTCACCAAAATATCCCCCGGGATCACAACTTAAGCCTTCTAGGGTCTCCCTGCCTCCACTCTGGCTCACTCCAACCCCCTTACTCCAACTCACACGTCCTGCACCCTCTCTCCAACCCTACTTTGCTGTCTGTTTCCCCTCTTTCTACCTGAATCTGCACTGGTCCTTTTTGGCTTCTGGTCCTTTGCACATGCTATTGTCTCTCCAACTTTGCAGGGCTGACTCTTTCACAGTTTTTAAAGTCCTAATTTAATATTAAGACTCTTAAGTTTCTTCCCTGGTCACCCATATCTTGTGATTTTTGACCTCAGCTCATTATTTGTTTATCTCGTAGAACTTATCAATTATTTTATTTGTGGGTTTTCTCACTTCTTTGCTTGCTTCTTATTCTATGATGTAAGCTTCTGGAGGGGTTATATCCAGGGCTATGTCCCTTTAGTTTATTGTTGTATCCTTAGGACCCAGGTCAGAGCTGGCACACTCTAGGTGTTCACACATATATGTAGGGAATCTTGACTGTTCTTTCAGTGGGTGGAGCCTTGTTCTGGCCTCCAGCACTGTTGAAGGTAACCATTCCTATTCCTATCTCCCTTAGAGGGGAGAAAGGTACCTGGGTTAAAAATCATTAGATGGATCGCGTTAGGGTCTGAAGTCAACCACTGACAAGTTCTGGGCCACACTGAATATAGTAGAACCTTTGTATGTTGACCACCCAAGGGACTGGAACTAACTATTCAACATATGGAGGTGGTCAACATAAGGAACTAGGTCTACCTACTATACTGGTATGTACCTGTGGTGCATGTCCAGTCTATGAAAATTAGGTCAACTTAAGGAGGTGGCCAATGTAGGGAGGTTCTATAGTACTTTGTTTTGTGATAGTAGACCTCTTTATATTAGTCCTCAATTGATTTTCCAAGAATTTTTGATTGCCTTAGTAACAGGGATCATGTGAAAAGCCCTTCCCCTCCACTTCATACAATAGCTATAGCATCTTCATTCCGTATCAGCAATGCATGTCCTGAATGGTGGAAAATGAAGTGAAAGACTGAGAATTAACTCTAGATAACTTAGGAGGATGTGCTTTTCACTTTTTTTTGAAGATAAATCATAACAATTGTCTTTTTGCTTTGAATTTACCCAAATTTCGCCATTTTCCTTCACTAAACTATTCTCTACTAAAATAAGTTTTCTTGGCACAACTATAAAAAATCTACAGGCTTCTTTTTCATTGCATTGTTCAGCATGTGTAAGGAGAACACCTCGGGTGGTGGTAGGCAGGGCAGTACCAGTGTGCCTGAACCTGAAAGCCCAGTGATGGAGTGAGGCCTGAGCCACAAACCTTGGGCTGTGTCTTGGGAAGACAAGACAGGTTGGATATAGGGGTCCTTGCCAAAGGTTCAGAGGGCATCCAGCATTCAGGGCATCTGTGCAACTACAGAGTTGGAGTTGGCCACATGACTAGTGGTCATACAACTGGCCAGGAAGAGGTTCATGTTTTGGACAGACTTGGGTCCCAGGCAATGTACAACTCAGGCAATCAGGTAAGAGCTCAGTTGCTGAGAGACTAGAAGATAAGACAGAGGCTGATTCAGAAGGTAACAGAGTCAGGCAGTCAGTGAGGATCAGTGGAACTTTGGAACCAGATAGTTCATATCCATGAATTACAGCCATTTAAATAAAAGAAAAATTATCTCTTTTTAACTATGAAAACTATAATAAATTAAAACATTTAATTAAATTATTATTTATTCTGTGGCCCTGGTGGTTATGATTGCTGCTAATGATAAATGTTTTACCCCTGCTTATGGATGGTCTCAGCCGGGTGGAGATGGCAATGTTCTCTGGCCTGTGCAAGAAAAAAAGAAGGGAATCCCACTTAAGGGGAAAAAAACCTAAGTCATTCCCAAATTTATTCAAATGATATTAGAAAAGGGGGAATGGAATTTAGGGAGATAAATTTTAACTATAAGCCTTTGCTAATAAAAGATTAAGGAGTACGTGGTTTAGCATCTTTTAATTATTTTTTTTTCCTAGCATCTTGAATATACAATGTTTGAAATCTCTGGTTGGATCAACATTATTTTGCTCAGAGGTTTGTGGACTTTGCATACTGATTCTTTCCTGTTTCCAAGTACATTTGCTTTTAGGCTATTTTTATTCACTTTAAAGGAATTTTAATAACTTTCTGTTGACAGCATGGACAGCTGGTCTTGAGAATTAAAGAAAATTCACTTGCTGACTGAGGAAGGAAGTGACATCAATGAGCTTCTAAAGTCAGCCCAGGGGGGGAAATTGGCTGGTGAGAGAGTAGCCTTCCATTGCACTGTATTTATCGAGCGATGCCTTGAGATGCAAATTGCTGTATCAATCAAACCTGCCCTGCCTACCTCCAACCCACTCAGTGCAAACCGAAGGAACAATGCCCGGAAACACTGAGAATAAAAAGGATGAGGGGTGCAGGAGCCCAAGGGCTAAGTGAATTACAGCGCTCAGAATGCTCTCTCTCTGATCCGATGCTTCATTCCCTGTCAAGCTCCAGTTTCTTTGTCTAGAAAATGAGTTAGATGTAAACTGTTGGTTGAAGTCAGTCTGTTTCTGTGACAGATGGCTCAGAAGACCAGGTACTAATATAGATAGGATAGGCGTGTTATCTTGGTACTTTTGTCCCAAAGAGAGCTATCAATTGCTTTTTATCCCCTACTGGCAGCTATTTAGAAACAGGGATTTTTAGGTATCACACAAAGCTACCACTTTGATCCCTTATTTCTAGAATCCGTATTCATAGTTTATAACTTTACTGCAGAAAAAGCCAGGCACCAAATTTGTACTTTAAATAATAATGACAATAGTAATAACAATTATCACTGTCATCATAATAAATGGCTTAATTCTCACCACCATCAGAGAATTTCCCTCAGGAGCTGCAGTTTCCCATTTTTCAGAGATAGCTGTGGTGTTAGTGGATTGTGTGTGTGGGTGTGTGTGTGTGGGTTATGTCGTGGGGACGTGTGTGTGTGTGTGTGTGTACTCTCCCACACCTGTGAAGGAGAGGCAGAAAAGTACCTGGGCACATCTTATGGTCAGGAGGTGAAAAATTAAAATGCTGATTATTAATTTCTTAATTCATTCCAAAAAGTGTGCAAGGTGGCTACAGTGGTGGTTCAAGCATAGTTAAATAATGAGAGTTCGAGTTAGCGATGTGGAATCACAGAAATTTATTCAGTCTAAGAGATAGATGCATTAATGCTGGCCTCTTTTCCTTGTCTGGAAACATACCTGGGAGCATTCAGTTCAATATGTTAACTCGAACCAATCAAACAATATTGCTTCAGTAAATAAAGGTATAGGTGAGCTGTCACCTATCCTGGTCTTTAGGCCAGAGATGTTTCAGATTACCCCCCAAACCTACAGATGCTTGGAATGTAGCAAAACTTGTTAATTTGATCCTACAATAATATTTTAATGAGTGTCTATCCTGAACAAGGTAATATGCTAGGTTCTCTGAAGTTACAGAAGTAAATCAGAGGAAGCAAGAGGAGCTCAAACACACAAAAATATTAACAACAAATTATGGAACTGTAAGATATGTATTAGTGGATTGCAAAGTCAGATGTGAATTTTATTTAAACCGGTGATGGAAGATGCTATGGTGTGAATCTCCCCTCCAAAACTTATACTAGAATTAATTGTCAATGTAACAGTAGTAAGAAGTAGAGCATTTACGAAGTGATTAGATCACTTCTTCAATTAATATCATTATCATGGCAAAGGGTTCCTGATAAAAAGGACGAGTTCGGCCAGGTTTCCTCTCTCTGTTGCGTGCACCCTCTTCTGCCTTCTGCCGTGGGATGACCCTTGCTAGATACAGGACCCCAGCTTTTTGGAATTTCCAGCCTCTAGCACTGTGAGAAATATGTTCTTTTCTTTATAAGTTACCTAATTTATGGCACTCTGTATAGCAGCAGAAGTCAGACTAAGACAGGGTTACTTTCAGAATTACTTCTCTGACATTGCCACTGTGGCTGTATGATATTTGGCAAATTGTTTTACCTTTCTGCTTTTCGGTTTGTCTTTAATGCATAACAACAAGGTTGTAAATACTAAATTGGCTTCCAGTTGCTTATGTTCTTTGACTCTAAAAAGAATGAAAGGGATTGAAATTTTCCATAGGATTGGCACAAATAAAAAAGAGAGGAAGAGGTCATGAAATGTGGGAAATGGGAACAAATGCTTCATAGAAGTGACAGCATTTGATCTGTACAATGACATTCCATATTAACAGAAACAGATTAGGAGAATGGCATCATACCCAGAAGGAAGAACTTGAAAAATACATGAAGCCAGGAAAGGAAGGTGTAAGGAATGGTAAATAGTCCTTCTGGGCATAAGGGTGATCCATATATTGGGGAGTAGTAAGAGAAAAAGCAACAAGTGCATCAGGGATCAAGGGCACAGAGGACTCTAAATACCTAAGGAAAGATTGACATGACTTCGGTAAGGAAGTCCTTGAAGACTCTTGAGCCAAGGAGTGATGCAAATAGTGTTGTAGGATTCATCTAACGATATCCCTCTTGAGGGTGGGGAGTCCTAGGAATGGGAGACACACCGTGTGAGTAGGATGCACTTGACAAAGCTGATGCGGGAAGTGGTGAGACAGGAAGGAATAAAGGAAGAGTGAGATTTTAGGCTCAGCTTCTTGGGAGAAGAAGCTCTTGATGCAAAGATGGGAATAAGGAAATAGGTCCAATTTAAAGAAGTAAACTTGGTGAGTAACAGCGGATGTGGGATGATAATCGCTGTTCAGCAGTTTAAAATACCAGTAAAACATAATGAAGGGGGCAAAAATAGAGCTCTGGAAAAAGGAAGGCATAAGTATCAGGCCGTCTTCTGCAGAGAGATGATGGGGGGATGGGAGCATAGAAGATGCTGGAGGAGAAGTATAGAAAGAAAAATAAATAATAAGATGAGAACTTTGGAAAATAGCTTTACTTTATATTTGAATAGTTGTTGGTATCTCAGATAATGGAATGCAAATTTTACATCATCCACTGTGAAGAAGAACAGACACCCTTATCTAAGCTCCCACAGGATTGAGTCTCAGGAACTAGCAATCTGACGTTTGGGGGGACAGCTTAAGTACTCACTGGCTGTTGAGTTAAAAGGCAATGGCAAGATTGAGCAGAAGAGAATAGGCCAATTTTCTTATTTTATAAACTGAGGCTGATGAATGTTTGGAACTTACTCAAGCACAACAAGCTAATTAAGGCCAGAGCTGAGTCTGGAACACTGATGCCAGAAACCATGGATGTTAGGAACCAATTTTCCTGTTCCCTGTCTGGGTGGCCTTGGGTGGGTTATAAACCCTTAGTTTCCTCTTCTGAGAAATAAGGTCAACAAACAAACTTACAGAATCATCTCTGATGACTGAAAACGTTCACATATGTGGAGAGCTTCTTATGGTACCTGGCATCGGCAATGATTCTTGGTCTGGTTCTCTTTTCCTCTTGTTTTTCTTTGAGACAGAGTCTCACAATGTCCACTGTGTAGAGTGCCAAGGCATCATAGCTCACAGCAACCTCAAACTCTTGGGCTTAAGCAATTCTCTTGCCTCAGCCTCCTAAGTAGCTCGGACTATAGGCGCCCACCACAGTGCTGGCTATTTTCTTGTTGCAGTTGTCATTGTTGTTTAGCAAGCCCAGGCTGGGCTTGAACCTACCAGCCTCGGTATATGTGGCTGGCACCGTAACCACTGTGCTAGGGGTGCTGAGCCTCTCTCTCCCTCTTATCACAGTATGCCCAAACCAAGCAGAATAAAATCCAGTTCTTTAAAATCCAGACAGAAACTGATTCTGAATGTGGTTAAGAAGATGAGAACAAATTTCGAGATAGCAATGCTATTCTGGAATGACCAGGCATGAAAGAGAATTTGAAATAATAATATGTATTTTGAATGTCAAAAAAAGGGACCAAATTTAGAGTGATTAACAAATAATTAAGAACTTTAGCTTATCCAAATGAATAAAAATTAAAAATTGTGGAATCCTATTTTTACATTAAGGTCTACGCATAGACGTTAACCCAAATTCTGCTCTTGGTCTCCATCCCCCAGACTGGCAAGCTGTATAGGGAAAAGAATCCTTCTGCTCCCTCTGAGTGGGAAAGACCAGCTGGGACAAAAGAGCAGAAACTTCAGGGGAGAACCAGCCAGCCAGTGTCTCTGGTGAACCAGCTCTGATTCTCATGCAAACAAGCCTTGAGAAGAAAGGTTTTCTCTCTTCTCTTTTATACTTAGGGTGAATTATGATATGGCACCTGCCATTTTAGCATTAAATTCATTTTCTTTCATCACACTCTCCCAAACTATTCAATTTTATTAATTTCTTATTAATAGTTTGCAGATCTTATTTGCTGTCAGCTTCTAATTATCTTCAGTGACTACTCAAAGTCAAGGAAACTAAATCATACAACCAGTCAGCAGCTTATATGATTCTGGATCTCACTACTCTTATAGTGAAATCTTCTTATTAAAAGTAAGCTTCCCACTGTTCCCTGTGTTTACTTTAGAAAGTGATGAGAAATTCTATTCTAGCTTGTTCTTTATTTTTAAAATCAAATTGATTTTTAAAATGAAGTACATTATTTTTCCCTGAAAATTCAAGCAAGATTTTGTTCTAGAAACAAAGCCAAAAAACCCCAAACAGTTAAATGGAAGAGCTGATTTTCCTTCTCAGCTAAGTTTTAAAGTACCGGGGAAAATAACTTGTAAATATGGATGTTTCTCCAATTATCTCTTTGGCATCCACTTAAGGCTAGAACCAGCGGAAAGGACTGTCAGGCACAACGACGGTTAGCTTCCCAGCTCTTTCCACATGATATAAACATACCTCCAGAGAGTTTGTTTGGATAGTGTAGATTAAGGTTCTCTAGAGAGAAAAATAAAAGGCTGTGCCTTTATCAAAGTGTTACCCTCTATATCAGCGAGTAACCCTGGGGCATGTAGCAGGTCCAAGGTTCAGGCAATAGAGACCAACTGTAAACAGGCACCTCTTAGGTGGCCCTGCGTGGCATCATTTCCCCACGACCAATGCTTAAGATATTTTCCTGTATAATCCCAACAGCAGAGGTGGACTTATAATTTGGATACGTTTATACATATTTTTTGGCACTTGGAATATTTTTCCATTGGTTTGCTTATTTTACATGTTAGAAGTCCTAAGTGTAATTCCATTTCCCTATGTGGGTGGGTTAGGATGGCTTTGCAGAGTTTAGGATATCATAAAATAAATTCTGTGTCGGAATTGTTAAGTTTTTAGCTTGAAAAAAAGAATAAACAACAATAACAGAAAATAACAGTCCCCCAAATGACAAAGTTGAACATAACCTGCGGTTGTACCATACAGAATTCTTCTTTAGTCAAATTTTTATTTATTTTTTATCATTATTGTTGATTAAGGGGAAATCAGTTTATATTCGTTGGAATTAAGGTTGATTCCTACCTTCTTACCTTTTATAAATTAAGATTTTTATTTTTTGAAACTCACTGTTATTTTACTTTGCAGGAAAATATGTTTATTTGCAATGGTGATGGAATAATTTCTTTCTCCCCCTTTACTATATTTGGGAAATACACACCTTTATTTGATGAAAGTTGATTATTTCTATGAAAAAAAACTTGAATAAGTAACCTAAACTCATGAAGTACTAAACTATTTTTATGTATGAATTAGAATAGATTTTCTGTTTTATAATCTCATATACTTCTCTCTTTCCTCAATGGAACAGAGAATATAAACCTTTATTCACCTAGTTATAGGTGAATAATATGAATTTCATCTGTAATAAATGAATGAATTTTACCTCACTTCAATTCTCCTTTAGAATTTTATGTTATAGGTGAATAATATGAATTTCATCTGTAATGAATGAATGAATTTTACCTTACTTCAATTCTCCTTACATTTAGACTGAAGAATGCAATAAGGTAATTTATCTCCTCTCACTGCCTTGCTCAAGCCATCTTTTCTCTTAAGTTAGGTTAATTTCTTTTTTTGGAGGGGGGAGTTTTGATCACTAAACATGATCATAAAGAACTAGAAAATCCTTTCTCCCTGACTTGATTAAATATACTAGTTATAAAGAATTAACTAACAACTAGAAAATCCTTTCTCCCTGACTTGATTAAATTTACTAGTTATAAAGAATTTTCTAGGAGAGAAGGGGATTGGTAAATTGTCACCTCGTGTGCACAATGTAAGGGTGTACAGCACACCCCTTGGGTGGAGCCAACTACACCTTGGACTTTACCTAACAAATGCAAACAATGTAACCTGATCATTTGTACACTCATATTAATCTAAAAAAAATGAAGATATCCAAAAAAATTTTTTCTTTTTCCTCTGTTAGGAAATCTTTGCTATATAAAAAACTAATCATAAGAGTATGATGCTGGTTTAAATAACCAGATACACTGTGCTTCCTCTGTAACAATATTGACCCTGGGAAGACTCCATTTCAGAAGGTTGTCTGTGAATACCTTTTTCCATTTTCAGTGGATACGTACATGAAGGCATGTATGAAATCTAGATGAAATCTAGATCAGTTTTATTGATTAGCTTCAGTAGCTAGTATAAAAAGTAAATTCTATGTTCTTCACTCTAGACAAAGTAGAATTTCGAAATCTATAAAAACCTTCTGGGAGCAATTGTATAGAGATGATTTTCAGAAGGACTCGGGCAGAGAACAAGCAAGAAGATGGGTGCAGTGCTCTCCCAGACCACTGAGGAGGTCCTGAGAGCCAAGGCGGGGTAATAGGATGTAGAGGACAGACCCATTCTAGAGATATGCAGGAATCAAAACAACTAGCAGGTTGGAAATTTGATGTCTTGTCTGCATGGTGGTTAGGGAGTTCTATTTTACTCATAGTTGCCTCACCTACCCAACAAATAAGAAGATGAATTCATGAGTTAAAGCTCTAGGGAACCACGAGGACTACAAATATAGGCATGGAAGTTATCAGAGTGCTGGTGTTCATTGACATAGACGTTAAATGGGAAGAAACAGAACTGAGGTGTCATCAGAAGGGGGTTCAGAAAAACAAAGGAGAAGCCTGTCCCAAGGGATAAGAAATTTACCAAGGGCGTGGGTTGTGGTGTCAGGAGTATCAAGGAAAATAAGGAAGTAGGGAGGGAACCACTCTGACATTGCTGGAGGCAGAAGCACAGCCCCTGAGGAGAAGAATTATCAATATCCAGTAAAACTGTGAATGAATTTTCCCTTTGATGGCTACTTCTAGTTTACATTGAAGGTGCACCTTCACGATATAAAACCAAAAATATCCACAGCATTACAAGTAATAACGAAAGACTAGAAACAACCCATTTAAAACAACTATAGATACATCCACTCAGTGAAGGCCTACAGCATTTAGTTATTAAAAAAAAGAGTAAGGGAAATCTCACTAAAATAAAGATATGCATGTGTCTATTAGGCTATGTTTGCAATAAGGAGAGGAGAGGGGTTGTTTATGGGCAACTGTGTGTGCGGATAGGATAAGATCTTGTATGGGAGTGAGACTGAGGATACCTGTTATATAGTTGTGATTTTTGATCTATGTAAATACTTTACATATTCAAAGTATAAAATTAAGTAAAAAAGTTAAGTCCTAAAATTGAACACAAACAGAAATACATGAACGTAACTCTCTATTAAATTGATAAAAAAAATTATACCCCCAATTTTTTTTCAAGTAACTGGGAACACAGTACTTTATTTATCTTTACAGTTTATATTTCTTTCTTTTTTTTTTTTAAAGTATATTGAGGTTAATTTATTTTTTATTTATTTATTTATTTATTATTTTTTATTGAATCATAGCTGTGTACAATAATTCATTCATGGGGTACAGTGTGCGGGCTTCACATACAATCAGAGATATTTTTATCAACCTGATTGATATAATATTCATGATTATTTTCTCATTTACTATGTGAAAACATTTTTGATCCATATTTAGAAGTTTTCTCCTGACCCTTCAAATATGCACCACAAGTGTGATCTCACCCTTTTACAGTTTATATTTCAAGAACAAAAAGTACTGCAAAGTAGATTTATTGTTAGTAGTAATATTAGCATTATAATTTTGTAACCAATTTAAGCATATTGTAGGATAAAGAAAGTACTAATAAGTTAAGTATAGTCACATTATTAGGAAGTAAAATTTTCAATGTAAGAGAAAAGAGAAGTGATAAAAACAGAGAAATTCTAAATTTCAATAGGAAATACTAGTGTGAGGTCAGAATTTATTTATTTATTTATTTTTAGAGACAGAGTCTCACTTTGTTGCCCTTGGTGGAGTGCTGTGGCATCATAGCTCATAGCAACCTCCCGCTCTTGGGCCAGCCTCCCGAGTAGCTGGGACTATAGATGCCTGCCACAACACCTGGCTATTTTTTGTTGTAGTTTGCTCGGGGCTGGGTTTGAACCCTCCCCCCCTCAGTATATGGGGCCGGTGCTCTACTCGCTGAGCCACAAGCGCTACCCCAAAATTAAAAAAAAAAAAAAAAAGTGCTAGTAGCAATGAGTACACCCAAAGCCCCGAGTTTGCTTTCCATATGCTATTCCTCACTCAAAGGTAGAAGAAACTCGGAGAAACTCGTTCCAAGGCTGGGGCAAGGAAAAGCTATCTCTTTTTGCCAGCAATCCAAGGAAATGCTCGAAATTAATGGGCTCAAGGCAAAATGACATGGGAGCTAGCTTAAAAGTTTTTCACTGGTCAATGCTAGAAAAAAGGTGCACACCAAAAAGAATGATGGTTATATTTAATCAAAGTACATTGTACAATTAAAAGTCAATGAGTTTATAGTGCTCTCTCATACCAGCAAAAAACCCAAAAGGGGGAAAGGGAAAGGTTTCTTATTAATATATGTAGAAGAATTAAGAAAAAATTGTTTACAATTCTCTATGTAATAAATGATTCAGACAGAGGTCATCAACAGATTCTAAAGTAGGATATTATCATCATGTGAAATATTTCATGGGTCTCTTCATAATTGTAAAGGAAAAATGTGCTTTTAAAATACAGAGGTCTGTCCACACTTTAATAAAGGGATCAAACTTGGGACAATTAATATGAAGCAAGTGAGAACATATAACGTGAAGCAGGCATCTTACCCCCTAATGCCTTAGTTATCAATGCCAAAAGTGTTCAACTTAGTTTCTCCATCTAGTTGTTAGTTTACTGAGGAAAGGAACAGATTTAAGCTACACTATGAGCAAATGCTCAAAATTCAGGGCATCCCGAGAGACCACCAACTTTGAATCCTAAACAATTCAGTGTTATGAATAATAAAAAAAAAAGAGCGATGAGACTATTCTAGGTTACAAAAGAATAAAAACCTATCAAAGCCAAATTCAGTGTTTGAACATTGCTTAGATTCTGGTTCAGGGAGAAAACCGCTGTAAAGGATATTTTTGAGACAATTGGAGACATTTGAATGGAGACATCATATCAGGTGACATTATAAACTAGTTGTTACCTTTCTTAGATGAGATTATGGTTTTTAGGAGAATGCCCTTATTTATACTTAGGGGAACATTGCTGAAAGCTTTAGGAGTAAGATGTTATAGTAACTGACCTGGAAAGAAGACCCCTAAAGGCCCCTAACTGTTTCAGTCTGAGTCCCTGTCCGTCTCAAACCCCCCTTTTTGGTTTAATTCTGAGAACAGGTTTCTGACAAGGAAGTTCTCTGAGTTCCCTAGCAATGTCTAAAGACAATGATGAGAAACTTACCTCAACCTCCCTAGCCACAGGTTGAAACAATAGTGGAAACTCACTCAAGCAGAGTTTCCCAGGTAACTGAGTTTCTTAAGCCAAGTTAGTTTTCATGCCAACTGCCACGATG
>CAUYRH010006807.1:0-18252 GCA_963574655.1 Perodicticus potto
AGAAGGAAGGAGCGAGGGGGTGGGGTCTTGGTGTGTGCCTCACCTTTTGGGGGCAAGACACGATTGTAACGTTACCTAACAAATGCAATCAGTGTAACCTGGTTTCTTGTACCCTCACTGAATCCCCAACAATAAATTAAAAAAAGAAAAATTAAAAAAAAAAAAAAGGTGAAGAAGTGAAGTTTGAAACAGAGAGAAAAGAGAAAATAATAGGTAACAAGTGATTAGGAAAATAATATGGGGTGGCGCCTGTGGCTCATCAAGTAGGGCGCCGGCCCCATATACCAAGGTGGCAGGTTCAAACCCGGCCTCGGCGGAACTGCAAAACAAAAAAAAAATAGCCGGGCATTGTGGCGGGCGCCTATAGTCCCAGCTACTCGGGAGGCTGAGGCAAGAAAATCGCCTAAGCCCAGGAGTTGGAGGTTGCTCTGAGCTGTGTGACGCCATGGCACTCTACCGAGGGCAACACAGTGAGGCTCTGTCTCTACCAAAAAAAAAAAAAAGAAAATAATATGTAAAACTTCCAGAGATTTTAAGTTTCCAAGATAATATCTCAACGATTACCCAGTCAAATGAGAGAATAAAACCAACATCATGATACCTCAACGTGAAATAATAGAATTTAAAAATAAAAAGCTTCCAAAGAGATTAAATATATCACATAAAAGAATTAACCTGAATGAGTTTGGACTTCTCAACATTAGATGCTATATGGCATCAGAAGAGCATTGAGGCAGTGCCTGCAAATTTTGAAGGTAAATGTTTTGCAACCTAAAATTACACCTCGAGTCAAATTATTTTCAGAACTTTTATTAGTATCATCATCATTATTACTATTTTTTTTTTTCTAGAGAGAGTTTCACTTTGTTACCCTCAGTAGACTGCTGTGGCATGATAGCTCACAGGAACCTCAAACTCTTGATCCTCCTGCCTCCCAAGGAGGTGGGACTACAGGTGCACGCCACAACGCCACAACACCCAGCTAGTTTTTTTTTTTTTTAGTAGAGACAGAGTCTTACTCTTGCTCAGGCTGGTCTCAAACTCCTGAACTCAGGCAATACACCAATCTTGGGCCTCCCAGAGTGCTAGGATTATAGGCATGAGCCACTGCATTATCATTATTATTATTTTTGAGACAGGGTCTCACTCTGTCAGACCCAGACTGGGGTACAATGTACACAGTTGACTGGAACATTGACCTCCTGGGCTCATGTGATCCTTCTGCCTTAGCTTCCTAAGTGGCTGGGAATATAGGCAAGTGCCATCACATCCTGCAAATTTTTAAATATTTTGTAGAGAGGGGGGTCTTGCAATGTTACCAAGTCTGGTCTCGAACTCCTGAACTCAAGTGATCTTCCTGCCTTGGCCTCCCAAAGTGCTAGGCTTAAAGGTGTAAGCTACCATGTCCAGCCTTAGTCAAATTACCAAATATAGTGAAATGAAAACATTTTCAGACATAGGAGAATTCACAAAATGTACTTTCTATTTATTTCTCTTCTCTTGCTTCCTTTCCTTGGGTGCTTTTATAAGATTTGCCTCAGAAAAATGAGGGAATATACAGTGAAAAAGGAAGGCAAGAGATCTAATAGTTAAGGTATCTAAGGCATCCAAATACAGAAGAGAATCAAAACAAATTCAAAGGACAGCAGTAAGGGAATCAATGGGATGATTGTATGGGAATATACAGGGTGACAACGATGTGAAATTTTAAGATTATAGCTACTTAACTCTCCTGATTAGAGCAGAAGAACCGAAGATTAGAGGAGTGATGCCTCAGTTAAAAAACAAAACAAAAAAAGTTACCTAGTAAGATTAAAAACAATTAGACTGGTGACAAATATACAGAAAACAAAGCAGCTCCCAAACAAGACAAGATTTATCTGTATGGAAAACAAAACGTTAAAAATTGTAATACTATTATGTTTGGAGGATGAAGAAAGAGGTTGTAAAGTAAGGTAAATCTTCAAATTCCAGTGAAAACTTCATTATAATAAAATGAAAAGATCAAGAAAAAAAAGAAGAGCAGGAAGAATAGATAAAAGATTTGAAAGTTGCTTAATCTTTGGAGAGAAAATGGGGGGTGGGGAAAGTATAGTCTCATGAACTATTATGATATACATATTATATAAATAAATTGTTAAAAGAAATAGTTTGGGCCAGGCACAGTGGCTCATGCCTATAATCCTAGCACTCTGGGAGGCCGAGGAAGGTGGATTACCTGAGCTCATAGGTTCCAGACCAGCCTGAGCCAGAGTGAGACCTCGTCTCTAAAAATAGCCGGGTGCCTGTACCCATCGAGAAGAAATGAATATGGAGAGACATGATGAAAAGAGAAAATGGGTCTAGCAAAGTACTTGAGGAAGATGAAGGCAATGGAAGTTACAAGGAGGTTTGAATTCTGGATGTTTTGTTTTTGTTTTTTATTAGTTGAGAAGACTAAGACAAATTATATAACTTCATTGAACATTGCTTTTTATCATCTGTAAACTATCAAGTGTGTGACATTTACTAGGGACTCAATATGATTGTGGATTAACATTATGAATTAAGTAAAGAAGATAGCTAGAAATCATACCAAGTCACACAGTAGTAACCCACATCATGTAATTATTCTCAGAAGAATCGATCATTCATTACAAAAGTAGGAAATAGAATACAAAAAAAATAAACTTTAATTTTTTACTTTTTTTTGAGAAAGATCTCACTTTGTTACACCTAGTAGAGTACCCTAGCATCATACCTCACAGCAATCTCAAACTCTTAGGCTCAAGCAATTCTCTTGCCTCAGCCTCCTGAGTAGCTGCAACTACAGGTGCCTGCCACAATGCTCAGCTAGGCTATTTTTAGAGATGTGGGTCTCACTCTAGCTCAGGCTGGTCTCGAACTCGTGATCTCAGGTGATCTGCTCACGTTGGCCCCCCAAAGTGCTGGGATTACAGGCGTCAGCCACCACACCCGGGAAAAAAAATACTTTAAATCATACCTTCAGTGAGATGGACACAGACATGGTAGTCATAAAGTAACTTGTCAGAAAAAAGATCACAGAATACCTACAAGTGAAAATCATGAAAGCGAAAATAAAATCTCAAAAGAGACAATAAAAGCAAGAAAGACAGGCTGGGGCGCAGTGGCTCATGCCTGTAATCTTAGCACTTTGGGAGGCGGATGCAGTTGGATTGCTTGAGCTCAGGAGTTCAAAACCAGCCTGAGCAAGAGTGAGACACTGTCTCTACTAAAAGTGGGAAAAACTAGCTGTGCTTTAGGGTGTGGGCCTGTAGCTCCAGCTACTGGGGAGGCTGAGGCAATAGAATCCCTTGAGCTCAAGAGTTTGAAGTTGCTCTGAGTTAAGACACCACAGCACTCTACTCAGGGTACATAGTGAGATTCTGTCTCTAAATAAATAAATAAATAAATAAATAAATAAATAAATAAATAAATAGTTTTGTAGAGATGGGGGCATCACTATGTTGCCCAGGCTGATCTTAATTAAACTCCTGACTTCAACTAATCCGTCTACCTCAGCTTCCCAAAGTGCTGAGATTACAGCTGTGAGCCACTGCACCCAATCTGCTTATTCCTTTTTAATCTCTGTGCACCTCAGTATGTCACACATGTTAGAAAATTCAGTGAATATTGGTAAAAAGTATGAATGAATCAATGAGGGTATAAACTCCTATATCTAAAAATACCCAATTAAAGAAAATAAGTCTTCAGTAATGTAGAAAAAAAAAATATTTCAGGAGGCAATGATGCTTTTACAAGACTACAAAAGAAGATGAGAAGTTGATACAGCAATGGATCCAAAATATGGAGAGGGGTAGAGGAGGGTACCAGTTAGAATTGAGAGCGAAATCTAAGAAGAGAAAAGCAGGCAAAGTAGTTAGGTAAAGGGGAAAGGTAGGACCATTTGAGAGCTCATGTTGAAAAATCTTATGTTTGCATAATAGGTCTATGGCTTTTGAGGGCAACTTCCTGAAGAGCATCTCAAAGATGCCGTCTTTACACTGATCAACTGGGTTGGTACCTGCTGTGCCTTAACTTACCTGGCCACTGGCCTCTTGTCAGTTCTCTGTCAACCAACCAGGGTTCCTTCCCTTGCTCCAAGTAGGAAATCACATTTGGTTTAGAAACAGAATGTCCTGCTTACAAAAGAAATAATGAGATAAATTTATAGTGAAAATGTCCCAGAATTTAAACCCCGTTCCTTTGTTACAAAGAAAGAGAAGACAATACAGGAGTCAAAGAAAGGAACAACAGGCTTATAAAACATAAGAAAAGAGTTGAAACATCCCCCATAACTCAACAGAGCTTTCTTTTCCTAACTCTGGCTTTTAAAAGGTAGGTGGCTTTTCACATTGGGGAGGTAAACCTTCCAAGAGCAGACTCTGAATTATTATGGACAGATGTCCTTACCCATTGAAACCAGGTTGCTGTAATTCTCCAACATCACATCTTTGTACAAATCTCTCTGATCATCATTCAGGCATTCCCACTCCTCCTGAGAGAAGTCTATGGATACATCACTGAACATCACTGACTCCTGTAACAACAACCATGTATATGACTTGATTACTGAAAAGAAACATTTTTTTGTAAAAGAAAGAGAGAAGAAAAAGATTAAGGTGGAGGAAGCGAAATAATAACGAGCATGTGAATGTCTGGGATGTAGGTGGAGGACTGTAAACAAGTAAGCACAACCAAAACACTGTGCTTCCATGTCATTCTGTTTCCTCCAAACAAAATTATTTGAGCATAGTGGGATACTCTGTTATCCAAACAAGGCTGGGAAGGTATAAAATTCAGCTAAGAGGAGTTTCCCAATTAAGTGAAGTTATATATACAATGCCTAGCACAATACTTATACAATAAATCAAAATGCATGAGGTCTTCTTTCTCCCTTCCTTTTCCCCAAATAGTTAAAATTTCAGAATGAGGGATAAACGCAAGGTATTGAAAGCATCTAGAGAAGAGAGTGAGTCATTTATTTATTTATTCAGTGGTAAGATGGGATTTTATTAGACAGAAAGGAATACAGAAGGAGTAAAACAGCACCAGAGCTTCTGGCAAAGGGGAAGAAAGTAAGTCCTTAAAAATAATCAAGAACCAGAAGGGCAATGGAATCCTCAAGAACACCTCTAAAAGCAAGAAATGATAAGAATAACAACTCCTCTTCAATATTCTGGTGAAGAAAATAAATTCTGACCTAGAATTTCATAACCAAGTTATCACTGTGAAAAAGACATCCCCAGATATCCAGAGACTAAAGAACATTTTCTTAGGAACTACTACAGGATGTGCTCCACAAAAATGAGAGAGTAAACCAGAAAAGAAGATGACATGGAATTCAGGAAACAGGTTAAGTACCCAGAAGAGCTATGAGAGAAAATCCAGGAAAAGCAACAAAAGAGTCTGGAAAATTGTGTAGCAGACCCAGATCAGATGGGAGGAAAGAGACAAAGGGAATGGGGAGGAAAGTTTCTACGTTTAGAAGGAACTGGTATGTTGACCAGATAGAAAACTTATCGATTGACATGTGGCAGTGATACTGGAGATTTTAAAAATAAACACATAAACAACCAAGCAAATGGGGGGAAAACGCAATTAGCCCCAGCAAAATAAAGGTTGTACAGAATAAAGCGATGAGCTGGTTTGGCAGAAAAATGATATTTGCAGCCATAATAATGTATACACTATTGATTTAGCCAAAAGTGGTGAAATGATTAGTAACAAAGTCAGGGAAATGGAACGTACAACATGAGAAGACAATGTTCCTTTTTCACTTTGCAGTAAATCAAGAGACAAGTAAATTGGATTCCTAAACAAACAGTAATTATACAACGATATTAAAGAGTTAAGGACAGTAGCCTTTTGATAACAGGACTGGTGAAGGGGCAACACTGGACTCATAGTACTTTCCTTGTAGACATGTGTAAAATGACTTTAAAAAGTATTTTATCTTTGGCCAGCCATGGTAGCTCACACCTATAATCCTAGCACTCTGGGGGGCTGAGGAAGGTGGATTGTTTGAGCTCAAGACTTTGACACCAGCCTGAGCAACAGAGAGACACTGTCTTTACTAAAAACTAGCTGAACATTGTGGTGAGCACCTGTAATCCCAGCTAATGGGGAGTCTGAGGCAGGGGGAGCACTTGAGCCCAGGAGTTTGAAGTTGCTGTGAACTATGATGACATGGTACTCAATGCTAAGACAACAGAGTGAGACTCTATCCTAAAAAAAAAAAGAAAAATTAAGTTTGCATATAGTTCAAGACTCTGATCCATTCCAATGCTACACTATTATGTAATGAGAATTATTCCTTGTTACAACAAAAGTTTTTCATAAGTACATTTTTTTCTAACTGAACAATATTTTGTTATAAGGGTATAAATGACAATTTTCTTTTCCGTTTTTTAGAAACAGTATCTTGTTCTGTCACCCAGGATGGAGTGCAGTGGTGCAATCATAGTTCACTGCAGCCTCAATCTCCTGGATTCAAGTGATCCTCCTGTTTCAGCCTTATGAATAGCATTGTTATTGCTTATTTAATTGTTATGGGACTATATGCATGCACCACTATGCCTGGCTAACTTTTAACCAACTTTTTTAGAGATGAGTTCTCATATGTTGCCCAGGCTGGTCTCAAACTTGTGTCCTTCCCCGATCCTCTCGCTCCAGCCTTCAGTCACTAGGATTATGGATGTGAACCAATGTACACAGTTCCACAACTTTTCTTTTGCCCTTATTCATTTATTTATTTTTTTGAGACAGAGTCTCACTATGTTGCCCTCAGCAGGGTGCCGTGGCGTCACAGCTCACAGTAACCTCAAACTCTTGGGCTTAAGAGATTCTCTTAAAAAAGAAAAAGAAACAAACAAAGAAAAGAGATTCTCTTGCCTCAGCCTCCCAAGTAGCTGGAACTACAGGTGCCCACCACAATGCCTGGCTAGTTTTATTGTTGTTGTTGTTGTAGTAACTCTTGTTTGGCAGGCCAGGGCCAGGTTCCAACCTGCCAGCCCCAGTTTTATCTTTGGCCAGCCATGGTAGCTCACACCTATAATCCTAGCACTCTGGGGCCACTGACCCCATCTTATTTATAATGACTCATTGCCCATATGTAAATTCCTCTAGTAATCAAACTATAGAAACTCAATGGAGGATGATCCCGATTCACACAATGAGATCATTGATGTCAATTTTTCTTTTCTTTCTTTTCTTTTTTTTTTGAGACAGAGCCTCAAGCTGTCACCCTGGGTAGAGTCCCATGTTGTCACAGCTCACAGTTAGTGTATGTGGCTGGAGCCCTAGCCACTGAGCTACAAGTGCTGAGCCTTCCCTTATGTTTTTTTTTTTTTTTTCTCTTTTGCCTTTAGACATTTTGGCTGGAGGTGATCTTTAAAGATCTCCCCTGGGCCGGGCGCATTGGTACACACCTGCAATCCTAGCACTCTGGGAGGCTGAGGCCAGTAGATTGATTGAGCTCAAGAGTTCGAGACCAGCCAGAGCAAGAGTGAGGTCCCATCTATACTAAAAATAGAAAAACTAGTCAGGCATAGTGGCAAGCACCTATAGTCTCAGCTACTCTGCAGGCTGAGGCAAGAGAATCACTTGAGCCCAGGAGTTTGAGATTACTGTGAGCTATAATGCCATGGCACTCTACCCAGGGTGACAGAATCAGACTCTATCTCAAAAGAAAAAGAAAAATAAATAAAGACCTCTCCTGACCACTGGCCCCATCTTATTTATAACTACTCACTGCCCATATGTAAATTCCACTAGTAATCAAACTACAGAAACTCAATGGAGGATGATCTAGATTCACACAATGGGATCATTGATGTCAATTTCTTTCTTTTTTTTTTTTTTTGAGAGACAGAGTCTCAAGCTGTCACCCTGGATAGAGTGCCGGGGCATCACAGCTCACAGCAACCTCCAACTCCTGGGCTTAAGCGATTCTTTTACTTCAGCCTCCCAAGTAGCTGGGACTAAAGGTGCCCGCCAAAACGCCCGGCTATTTTTTGGTTGTAGTTGTCATTGTTGTTTGGCAAGCCCGGGCTGGATTCGAACCCACCAGCTCTGGTGTATGTGGCTGGCGCCTTAGCTGCTTGAGATGAAGTCTCACTCTATTGCCCTGGGTAGAGTACTGTGGCATCATCATAGCTCACAGCAACCTCAAACTCCTGGTTTCAAGTGATCCTCTTGCCTCAATTTCCCAAGTAGCTGAGACTACAGGAATGCACCATCATGCCGGGCTATTTTAAGTAGAGATGGGGTCTCACTCTTGCTCAGGCTGGTCTCAAATGCCTGCGCTCAAGCAATCCACCCACTTCAGCCTCCCAGAGTGCTAGGATTAAAGGCATGAGGAACCATGTCCAGTTTTTTATTCTTAAAACACCATAAAGCATCAGGACAATGAATGCAAATGTCTACCTGTACTAGGAGTAAAAATGACTCAATCAGAGGGCGAAATGAAGTGGTATCTCACCTGAGCCATGGCTTTGATATTTGTAGAAAATGACCTTCTCTGGGCTCTTCTTTTGGAAAAGGGTAGAGCTGGGAGAGGCAAAAGAAGATACATGAGACCCCATTTGCCTCACAGCTCCCAGAATAATCATTTCTCCTCTGTTTATGTCACATAAACACTTGAGGGGTATCAGTGAGAAAAATGGGCAAATGTCTCATAGTCCCTAGCTCCAAAGATGTCAGGTTTTTATTTGAACAGTATGGATTTGGTTAACCTGATAGGCTTAGAGAATATACATTTGTACACAGACATACACACACACAAAGATAAACAATTTATTACCTGAATTATAGCACACTATACACACTGTTATATACATTGATATTTTTACCTAACATAGTATCTAAGAATGAATCCCAACTACTACTACTGTGCTACATGACTGCCTCAACAGCTACAATGTATTCCATTAAACTGGTATACCTCAATTTATTCAACTAACATGAGGCCAATGATTATTTGAATTGTTTCTAGTCTTTTATAACAAACAACGCTATAATAAATATCCTCATGCATATATTGTTTTGCCTATTTATAGATTCTGAGTGATTAGCTCTTAAAAGTGTAATTGAAGGCCAGCTCGGCTCACCCCTGTAATCTCAGCACGGGGGGAGGCCAAGGCAGGTGGATTGCCTGAGCTCAGGAGTTCAAGATCAGACTGAACAAGAGACCCTGTCTCTAAAATTATAGCTGGGTGTTGTGGTGAGCACCTGTAGTCCCAACTACTTGGGAGGCTGAGACAAGAAGATCACTTGAGCCCAGGAGTTTCAGGTTGCTGTGGACTAAAAAAATGATGCCATAGCACTCTACCCAGGGTGACAGAGTGAGACTCTGTCTCAATAAATAATTAAATAAATAAAACACTACAAAATAACTTACATGTCTATGACTACTAAAAGTGATGGATACTTGTGGCTACAATAAAATATAGCAAAGAAACACAACTGAAATTATATCTAAGATGGATGATTCTCACAAACATAGCTGTACAAATAAAAGACAAAATGCGGTGTGACAGCTTTCACAAAAAGTTTCAAAACAGGGAAAAAACCAGAGTATAATGGCCAGAAAGGTACAGGTGACTATAAAACCTCACGCACTTACCCAATCGCACAAACCTAATCACACACCCACCATGGGGACCCTCCGCTGCAAGCAACTCACGCCCACACCAACGGGGCCACCTATCCGGGGCTTCAAATTGCCACACAACTGCACTCTCACCAAGGGGACAGTCAGGCACAACCACACGGGCACAAACACCGCACGCCCGCACCTGGTCACAGCACTATCACACACTAACCACAGAGACACAGAGACGCAAACACCAAGTACTCACAGCTATCCCCGCCTGTACCCTGCGGCAGACGGTCACACCATCGCAAAATCACACAGCACTACAGGGACAAACTCGATGAGACCCAGCCAGTCGCAGGCAGGTTCCCGAGCCCGGCGCACACAATACCGCACGTGGTCTCCGTCTCACACCTCCCGCAGGCTCTCACTGTCACGGCAGCGGCCACGGACTCCCAGACGGTGCTGCAGTGTTGCCCTTAGAAACGCGCTCATCACGATCATTCACCACACAAACCGGCCACACACACTCAGTCTCACCTCCTCCACCGCACAAAGCCCGGGCTCAGGCGCCGGCCCCGCCCTCTCCCCGGATTCCTCACCTCCGGCCTTCCAGGCTTATACAACAGAGGAGTTCCCCACAGCACTGGAGTAAGTGCCGGCGAAAACCGAAGAATCCCACCAGCGCGGGACTTTGAGGCTGAATTCCCGCGAGAAACACGGTCATGCCGAGGAGTCCTCTGGGAAACGTAGGCAGACACCGGCTAGGGTCGGGCAAGATGGCTGCCGATCGTCTGAATTCTCTCTCATTGCCGTTTAGTTGCGGCCCTGCCGAAAGGATTGCGGTCTCTTACGAACCGCCCCTCGGAGACCTCACGAGGCCCCATCTTAGGCTTAGGCCTTGGCGCCCAAAGAAGGCCACTCCGACGTTGTGTTTGAGATGGGTTTACTTCTCAGACCAGCCCTACCATCCCCGGGAGCGGTACAGCCTGGGGAGGAGGAGCGCATTCGTACCCGAGACTTCTGGGAAATGTAGTTCAGAACAGGGAAGGCCATTGGTAGACCGTTCGAAAGTTATTTTAATTCCTCTCACTGATAAAACTGTGCTCGCCCAAATTCCAGAGATTTTAGGAGAGTTAGTGCACTGAAACAAGAGTTCAGTTGAGTTCTTGGATTGCAGTTTTGGCCTTTGCTCAGGGGTGCATTTGGTTTGGTTCTCGGTGCAGTTGCGGAACCTAAGGTTGTGAGACCAAAACTAGTCTGGGCGGGTTTGGTTCCTAAATTGCATGGGGTTATTGGTGTTCTGCGCTACTGACTTCTTTGTGAATGGTGATGGATGAGTGAGGTGGTTTGCAAGAAGCAAGAAAAGAGGGTCCGAATGTTTGTGGCTTAGGGCTCAGGATTGGGGTTGGAGTTCAGGATTTTGCGTGCATGTGTGATTGACACTTTAAATGAGCATGACTGTATTTGTGACTAGGATTGTATATTGGTGAATAATCTCTGAGCGTCATCTGTAAAACAAGGATGGATCCTCCTGGAGCATCAGTTTTTATTAAAGATTTAAAGAGAGAAACCTTACGTAATTGAACTGATAACCTAATATTTGACTTAGGTATATCAGAAGCACTATTATGAATAGAAAATAAACTCAGTGTTTTTTTTTAAAAAAAGAAAGTCAATTTCAAAGGAACTTTTATTTTATTCTTGGAGCCCAGGCCTACCAACAAAGCCATTCAATCTTCTGGGTCCTTTTTAGCGTGCTGGGGAATGGAGAGGGGAACAGGTATGTAGGGCTAAGGTTGCTGATTTGGAAAATCTTGGACAAAGAAATAACTTTAAACTTTGAAGAGTAGCGTGAAATGAGGTAGCATTTTCTGAAGAGAAAAGCATGGTTTTCAGAGATTAAGGAATTCAAGTTTAAAGTCCTTCAAAGAGCCTATTAAGATCAATTGATTTATTAATTCCTCTGGTTACCCCCAGGCCAAAGTAGATTTTGTTAGATATGAAAATAAATAGTTTCTAACTACAAAGATGCTTTTTCTAAGTATTTTACTATTGTTACTTTTAATGTAAATTTAAATAAAAAGAGAAAGTAAAGGAGTTGGGTAAAAAATCCATGAAATATACAAAAAAACATGAAATAAGATAAAATGCTTAACAGTAACCTAATCAAGAAATACACTAGGCTGGGCATGGTGGCTCACACCGGTAATCCTAGCACTCTAGGGGAGCCAAGGCATGTGGATCGCTTAAGCTCACCAGCCTGAGTAAGAGTGAGACCCTGTCTCTACCAAAAATGAAAAACTGAAGCAAGAGGACCTCTTGAGCCCAAGAGTTTGAGCTCATAGTTTGTGAGCTATGAGGCCATGGCACTCTACCAAAGTAAGACTCTGTCTCAAAAAAACCAAAACATTATATCCATCTGATAAAAATTTAAAACACGACTAAAGGACACACAAGAATGGACATAAGCAAATGAAAAGTTTCTTTTTTTTTGAGAGAGAGTCTATGTTGGCCAAGGTAGGGTGCTGTGACATCACAGCTCACACCAATCTCAAACTCTTGGGCTTAAGTGATTCTCTTGCCTCAGCCTCCCAAATAGGTGAGACTACAGGCGCCAGCTACAACACCCAGGTATTTTTTGGTTGTAGTTGTCGGTGTTGTTTGGCAGGCCCAGGCTAGGTTAGAACCTGCCAGCTCTGGTGTATGTGGCTGGTGCCCCTTGCCTCTGAGCTACACATGCCCAGCCAAGTTTCATGTTCTAGAACAGAAATCCCTACCATCATGAACATGTTATTTATTTTTATTTTACTTTTTTTAAGACAGAGTCTGAGTGCCATGGCATCATAACTCTCACAGCAACCTCAATTCTCTTGCCTCAGCCTCCCAAGTAGCTGGCACTACAGGCACCTGCCACAACACCTGGCTATTTTTAGAGAGGGGATCACGCTCTTGCTCAGGCTGGTTTTGAACTCCTGAGCTCAGGCAATCTACCTGCCTTGGCCTCCCATAAACATGTCATTTAAATTAATTTATCAACTTAACACAATCCCACTGGAAAAAAAAATGTTATTTTTCTAAATAAGGGTATTCTAAAGTTCAAGTGGAGAAACAAAAGCAAGAGCAGGCAGTAAATCTGGGGTGGGGGGAATGACAGGCAGTCGGGGCTGGTTTTACCAGAAAACAAAACATACTCTAAATTTTAAAAAATTAAAATAGTATGGGATTATCATCTGACTTGACAGAAGAGGAACAGAGTAGATAGATAATGCAGAAGTGGAAACAAATACAAATTTTAGTGTATGGTGAATGGGACATCTAAAATCCACTGGGAGGCTCAGCGCCTGTGGCTCAAGCAGCTAAGGTGCCAGCCACATACACCTGAGCTGGCAGGTTTGAATCCAGACTGGGCCTGCCAAACAATGATGGCTGCAACCAAAAAATAGCGGGGTGCCTGTAGTCCCAGCTATTTGGGAGGTGGAGGCAGGAGAATCGCTTGAGCCCAGGAGTTGGAGGTTGCTGTGAGCTGTGATACCATAGCACTCTACCCACGGTGACAGCTTGAGGCTGTCTCAAAAAAAAAAAAAAATCCATTGAGAAAAGTTGGACTTTGAAATAAAGATAATAGGGACAATTTGGTAGCCTTTTTGAAAAAAAAGAGAATGAATTATACCTTGTATGGAACCTAGGATCCACTCCAAATGGGTCAAAATTGTAAATTCTTACACATCTCTGTCCTCTCATATATGTTATAAATGTTACGAATTGGCCAGGTGTGGCGGCTGGCGCCTATAATTTAGCACTATGAGAGTACCTTGTAATAGTGGCTGACATTCAAAAAGAACACAGGCATAAAAAGAAACAGAAAACATGACTCAAAGAAACAAAATAAATTGAAAAGGCCTACCCCCAGGGAAACCCATACATTGAGCTCAATAGACAAAGGCTTCAAAACGCTTCTCTTAAGTATGCCCAAAGAGCTTAAAGAAACATGGAAAAATAATTAATCAGGAAAATCATATATGAAAAAGTGAATACAGGGGCAGGTGCCTGTGGCTCAGCGAGTAGGGCACCAGCCCCATATACCGAGGGTGGCGGGTTCAAACCTGGTCCCGGCCGAACCGCAAAACAAAAAAATAGCCGGGCATTGTGGCGGGCGCCTGTAGTCCCAGCTACTCGGGAGACTGAGGCAAGAGAATCGCCTAAGCCCAGGAGTTGGAAGTTGCTGTGAGCAGAATGATGCCACGGCACTCTGCTGAGGGCAATAAGACTCTTCGAAAAAAAAAAAAAGAAAGGAAAAGTGAATACATCAATTAAAGAATAGAAATCATAAAAATTAAATTCTGGATCTGAAGTATATAATAACTGAAATAACAAATTTACTACAGGGGTTGAACAGATGATTGGAGTAGAGGGAAAAAGATAAATACTCCTATAGGAAAATGGGCTAGCGATATGAAAATTCACAAACAAGTCTAGAAACAGGTGGGACTTATACTCACCAAAGTATATATTTTAGTAACATGCTATCTACCGTAGAGCAAGAAATGACTCTGACATCTATTTAAAAATTTGGCCGCATATGTCCTTTGATCGAGCAATCTGTAGCCTGTAATATACCCCACACAAATAAAAACATTTGAAATTTAAGGACTGATTATATTAATGTTTATTGTAACATTGTTTATGGTGGCAAAATAACAATCCATGGTGTGGGGAGTGGGGCCCACACTACACAACATTATGTAGCAATTGCTTGTTTTACTCTATCTGCCCATCATAATCATTCTTTTTTTTTTTTTTTTTTTTGAGACAGAGTCTCACCATGTCACCCTCAGTAGAGTGCTGTGATGTTGCAGCTCACAGCAACCTCCATCCAACTCTTGGGCTTATGCAATTCTTTTGCTTCAGCCTCCCAAGTAGCTGGGACTACAGGCGCCCACCACAATGCCTGGCTATTTTTTGCTGTAGTTGTCATTGTTGTTTAGCTGGCCCAGGTGGGGTTTGAACCCGCCAGCCTCAGTGTATGTGGCTAGCACTGTAACCACTGTGCTACCAGTGCCAAAATAATAATCATTCTTCTTGCTGGATCCAAGATCCTGGCCCACTCAAGGAACCAAAAGGTAGTCCTCCTAGTTTGGGCTGAACTAAGTCTTGGTTGCTCTGGTGACTTCAAAGCTGCATGACCACATGGGCACACTTAAGAATATGAGCCAGGCCTGGGGGCTCATGCCTGTAATCCTAACACTCTGGGGAAGCTGAGGCGGGTGGATTGCTTGAGCTCATGAGTTCAAGAGTAGCCTGAGTCAGAGAAGACCTCATCTCTAAAAATAGCCAGGCGTTGCGCCATGTGCCTATAGTCCCAGCTACTTGGGAGGCTGAGGCAAGAGAATCTCTTAAGTCCAAGAGTCTGAGGATGCTGTGAGCTGTGATGTAACAGTGCTCTACTGAGGGCAACAAAGTGAGACTGTCTCAAAAAAAAAAAAAAAAATATATATATATATATATATATATATATGGAAGAGTGTTTAAGTAATGCAACATAAAGAATGGAAGAAAATAGGATAGTTTAGATTCATGTGAACATACATGTATATTATTTAAGTATGTTTATTATCTCAGAAAAATCAACCCCAACCATTTTTAATCGTAGCTCAAGACCAGCATTCTAAAATGCTAATAACAAGCAGTGCTGTAGCTGTATTAGCATTTTATTGGACTTTATTGAGTCCACAAGAAATTAATATGCAGGGTGGCCACAAAGTTCATGTACAACTGTCTGTTTTAAGTTGCACATGAACTTTATGGTCACTCTGTATTTAAAATGTCTAAGGTTTGGTTTGGTGCCTATAGCTCAGCAGCTAGGGCGCCAGCCACATACACTGGAGCTAGTGGGTTCAAACCCAGCCCAGGCCTGCCAAACAACAATGACAACTACAACAACAATAAAAAAATAGCTGGGCACTGTAGTGGGCGCCTGTAGTCCCAGCTACTTGGGAAACTGAGGCAGGAGAATCGCTTAAGTCCAAGAGTTTGAGGTTGCTGTGAGCTGTGATGCCATAGCCCTCTACCAAGGGTGACACAGTGAGACTGTCTCAAAAAAAAAAAAAAAAATGATTGCACCAATGTACACAATTATGATTGAATAAAATTATTAAAAAAAAATAGTCTAAGGTTTAAATGCTGTATATTCCTCATCATTATCACTATTCAAAAAGAGCACTGATAGCTTTCTCTATACAAGTTATTGTGCAAAGCAATCAAGTAAATAAACATTCTCATAAAGATTTGCTTCCAGTCCAGGTGTGGTGACTTAGGCCTGTAATCTGAACACTCTGGGAGGCCGAGGCAAATGGATTGCTTCAGCTCAGTTTAGAACAAGCCTGAGCAAGAGCAAGACCCCATCTCTAAAAATAGCCAAGCATTGTTTTGTGTACAGCAGTTTCACTTGTAGTCCCCAGTACTTGGGAGGCTGAGGCAAGAGGATCACTTAGCCCAAGATTTTGAGGTTGCTGTGAGCTATGACACCACAGCACTTTACTAAGAGCAACAAAGTTAGACTGTCTTAAAAAAACAAAAACAAAAAATTGTTTTGAATAATAAAACACTATTTAAGTCTGAGACCTCCCTTTTCAGCATGATTTTCCCCAAGTAAACAAGGAAGTGGACATTGGGTGTGTCTGAGAAAATAGAGGAAAAAAACTAGTCTGCAAGTTAAAACTGAAGCTGAAATCCAGAAGTTGATGTAAATGTCTTATTAAAAAAATTTGGGGCGGTGCCTGTGCCTCAAAGGAGTAGGACACCAGTCATAGGCCAGAGGTGGCAGGTTCAAACCCAGCCCCAGCCAAAAACTGCAAAAAAAAAAAAAAAAAAAAAAATTTACAGGTGACATGGTTTCATTTTTTAAATGTCTAATTTCTGGCCATGCTTCTAATCCCAGCAGTTTGGGAGGATGAGACTGGAGAAATGCTTGTGGCCAGGAGTTTTGAGACCACCCTGGGCAACATAGTAAGACCCTATTTCTACAAAAAAATTTGAATTAGCCAGGTGTGTTTGCACATGGCCTATAGTAGTCCCAGCTACTTGGGAGCCTAGAGCAGGAGGATCATCTGAGCCAAGAGTTTGAGGTTGCATTGAGACTCTTGTCTCTAAAAGAGTCCAATTTCTAATGCCAATATTGGTTATAGAGGGTATTAAAATTTCTGATAAAGGTTTTGATAAAACCTAATTCTCTCCAAGTCTGTGACTTAATATGATACTTAAGTATATGTGACACAACCAACCTGTTGCAAGCCATGCTATAACGTCTGACTAGAGACTATGTACAGAGCAGTAATGTGATACACAAGAATGTATTTCACTAACTGCAATTGGTAAGTTGACAACCAATTACAAATTACTTCGTATTTTATTTATTTTTTTGAGACAGAGTCTCAAGCTGTCACCCTTGAAGGGTTATGATCCCTGTGCCGTGGCATGGGTAGCCAGTTTCATCTGTGCTCCCTGAGGAACGAGACCCTGAGAAGGGGCATTCTGAGTACTTGGGCTAGAAGTGGTCTAGGAGGGAAAGAGGCCTACCGCCCCAAACCCCCCCAACCCCCACCAATGAAGTGGCCTAGCTGAATAAGCAGGCAGTCACGCTCTTAAACAATGTCCTGGAGGCTCACGCCAGGTCGAAGCTGGGAAAGGCACTGGGCCCTCCAACTTTGCTCCCCTACCTCAACTTACACAATTGCTTTCAGCTAATCATTTAGGGAAGTGGGCAAACTAAACAGACAGCCTGGCACCTTGTGGTTAGGCCTATAGTTAAGCCCTCAGGCAGATCGCTCCAGTCCTAGAAGATGAGTATGTGCTCAGAAACGTGTGCTGACAAGAATTTTTATGGCAGTTTCCATTACTTCATCTTTTCTTTACCTGGGGCTATTTTAATCTGATGGTTTGGGGTATAAGAACAGGTGAATAAAGTCGAGACTTTGCTGAATGCCTGAGAGAGCATCAGTCTTCCCTTTTCAAACAATTCATTCCGTCTGCAGTAATTCCTCTGCATCATAGATCAGGGGGGCTGGGAGACACCAACACACCCTGGGTACAGTGTCATGGTGTCACAGCTCACAGCAACATCCAAACTCAGGCTCAAGCTATCTTCTTGCCTTATTTTTTCTATTTCTAGTAGAGACAGGGTCTTGCTTTCGGTCAGGCTAGTCTCTAACTCGTGAGCTCAAACTTATCCACCTGCCTCAGCCTCCCAGAGTGCTAGGAATACAGGTGTGAGCCACCACGCCTGGTCCAAATTACTTCATATTTTAAACTAAAAATCTGATTGTAGAAATAGTTTCTATAAAATATTAGCTCCTGGCTGGGAATGTTAAGTCCATTACAATATGTATTTCATGTATAGCTTCCTATACATAGGAAGGTACTCTGTACCTTCCTAATTTTCAGAAGTTTAAGAAAAGCAACAGGACAAACAGAATGAACACATATGTTACCACAATCCAAAATTAATACTTTTTACATCTGCTTGGAATCTTTACTTGAAATTGATGTTCAAATACAAAACTGCAGACTGCTTTAACTACTATGTTTGATTACATTTCCCTTCCACCTCCCTTCTTCCTAGCAGCACCACTTTTAGGAACAAAGTATCCTTCCAACCC
>CAUYRH010006810.1:0-18078 GCA_963574655.1 Perodicticus potto
TAATCACTATATAAAAACATTGATACTCTACATTTAATAAGTTTCACCAGTACCCTACTAAGATGCACCGTAGGTGTGATCCCACCAATTGCCCTCCCTCCACCCATTATTTTTGAAGACAATCTTATCTTGGTTTACCCGGTGCTACGTTATTCTCGTTTTCACCTCCCTTCTCTGATCTCTTCTTGTTAGCCTCTGTTTGTGCTTCATTTATTTTTTCACATATTGCACTTCCTACCATATAGGCTTGGGTTTTAATATTTTATTTATCTCCACTATGTAGAAGTAATCATAATCACAAGTTCATTTTTAAGTAAAATTAAATGCTTAAAATTCCAGGCTATATGTTTAGTTTAGAATTCTTTTCTGAGTCTTTATATCTATATATATGTGTGTGTGTACATATATATGTGTATATATGCATATATCTTGTCCATAAAATTTGTGTGCAATTTACTGTTAAACTCTTTTGAAGTGCACATGAACTTCATACCCACCCTGTATAATATAAAATATAGCATATAATTATATATATACACACATACATACATATATCATATACATAAAAGTATATAATATATGTCATACGCATATAAGTGTGTATGTGAAATCTCCCTTCCTCAGTTTAACAGAAACCTCTTAAGTGTGACATTCCCCAAACCAAAATCATTGACTTCATGTCCTCTAGTTCCCACATAATTCTCATCTCAGTAAAGACCCTCTTCATATAGTTCTTTATGTACAAAACTTGGGAGTCACTTTAGGCGTCTGGTCACTACTCATTTCTCACATTTGATCTAAATTTCCCCTTCTCTCCACCATCATTAGTATAATGCTACTTGATGCTGCATCTCTTCTTGTTTGCGTCTCTGTAACAGCCCCTTATCCCTCTTCATTCCCTTTACATGGAAATTCCAGGGCAAGCTTTACATTTAGTGTTCTAAACAATTTTCATGAAAGTATGCATGTATAGCATGAAAGGGTCAGATTATTCTATTTATCAAAAGAAAACAAAAAAACCCCAAAACAATAAAAACAAACACAGAACAGAAGTAATTTCCTACTGTTAATTTTAATCTCTATTTTATAGAGGCAATCACTTTAAAACTTATCAGCTATTGTGTTGTATTTAGTTACATGTCTTATTAGATCAAAAAATATAATGCTGCTGCTGCTACTTCTTGCTTTAATTTTATTTTCTTAAAAAACATTGTGATCTATGTGGAAGCAAATACTACTTTATTTCATTTGATTGTTTTCTACATAATTATTAATTATCCTCATCATATTTCTTAGCTTTTGAAACACATAGCCTGTCAACATAAATTCCCTGAAAATAAATCATCTTCTTTGGGAATTGACTGCTAGCCATACCTGTTACACAGTTGCTATAATGTGAGCTCATTATAATCCTGGGAATTCTTTACTTCAGTGAGTGGAGTCAGGTTTCTTAGATTTAACATCATCAGATAGTTTGGTGGTGGTTTCTACTGATAAAACATTAAATCCTGGGTATAACATTCTTAAATCTTTGTGGAATGTCAAGGGGGATATGTGTCATTCAACAAGAGGATCTCCATAGATCTTTCTCTGGATAACCCATTTCTTTTCCTGGCTTCTGCTAAAATGGCTGCAAAGAGCCATGAATTATATATGAATCTCTAAGGCAAAATATTGTCCAGGCACATCATTGACCTTAGGTTCAAAGCACATTTTCACATTTTTATAACAGTTAATCTAAAATTTGCATCTTTTGCAAACTGGATAGGCTTAGAATTTTCTCAAGTCATTAAATGTAGCCTTTTTTTGAAATAGATAGTTCTTTCCTCAACTTCTTATCTTCTCCTACTTTACTACAAGCAGCGAAAAGAAATCAGGTTGTCCCTTTAACATTTTGCTTAGAAACCTCATCAGCTAAATATGTAAGCTTATAAATTTATAAGATTTGGTTTTTTGTACTTGTTGAACACAATTTACCCACATTTTCTGTAACTGCACAACAAGGATCTCCTTTACTCCAGGAGTGTGTCCCTTACATCTTCCCGAGCCACACAACAATAACACTTGTTGCAGCAGCACCCCATTTCCTGAAACTGAAATTTGTGTTGTATTCCTATAGTTGCTATAACAAATTACTATATACTGGACAACTGGAAGTAGTGAAATTTATGTTCTCACATATCTGAAATAAAGCCTTCAGCCCAACATGCTGTCTTGGAAGGCTCTAGGAAAGAATCCACTCTCTGCCTTTCCCAGTTTGTGGTAGCTGTCAGTATTCCTATCAGAGGTGCATCAGTCCAATCTCTCCTCTGGGTAAGTGCTACCCTCTTCCCCCATCTGCCTCAAATCTCCTGTGCTTTACCTGGATAAAGACACTTAGTGAGTGTAGAACCCACCCAGATAATCAAGTATAAACTCCTTATCTCAATATCCTTAAGTGAATTACATTTGCAAAGACCTATTTTCCAAAAAAGGCAACATTTACAAGTTCCAAAAATATGAATGTGGACGTATATTCTTGAGACTGAATATTCAACCTACTAATGGTGTCTTCTGTCCTTCGCTATCTCCTCCCACTATCAAAATACTCATTCCAACATTCTCAAAAGTCTACTTATTGCAGTTCCACTCTATGCCTAAGATCTTATGTGAACATCATCAACTCAAGTGTCCCAAATCTTGTCATCTATTCTATATTATCTATGTCAGGTATGAGTGGCACTCTGAGAGTGATATACCCTGAGCAAAAAATTCCTTCCATCTGTGGACCTGTGAAATTTAAAATAAGGCACTTTCATTCACACTACAATGATGGGATAGGCATAGACTAGACATTCCCATTCCACAAGGGAAATAGGAAGGAATAAAGGGGACACACAACAATATGTTTCAGGGTCAGAGAATCATTGCTGCTACTTTGAAAGGGTCTGATTGAATCAGTACTATAAGCTGAGAAGCAGATTTTCCCCTTTAATTCCAGATCTATGAGCTTATGCATGAGTATTGGTTTAAGCTGTTTAAGTTTGTTAATTGGTTATGCAAATTACTTAGTTATTTATAATTGTTATGAAAAAATATTCTATATACAAACATAGTATATGTACTAATATACTAGTTTTGTATATTCATGTGTTTTTGAAAACTATTTGAACCCAAAGGATGATACCTAATTTTAACTTCCTTAGTAAGATTTTTCCATCCTTCTTTTCGACACACTGTTTTGAACATTCTAAATTATATGTATTTAACAAGAACCTATTTTCATTCTTTTCTGTGGGTACATGGTGAACGTTTTTAATGGGGAAATTATTTTTGCCTCTGACAATTTTGATTGAATCATTTGATTAATTTCTTTTCTTTCTGTTTTCTCTGAAATGTCTTTATAGGACTCCCATTATTCATATATTGAACATCCTTGATTAATGTACCAGTTTTTAAATATTTTCTCCAATTTTCCATTTCCTTGTCTTAATGCTCTTTTTCCTTCATGATTTAATCAGTTCTATTTTTTAACACTTCATTTGAGTTTCTCATTTCTGTCATCATATTATTCATTGGCATGAACTTTTTTCCTCTCATTTTCAATATGTGTAACATTTAGTCATTTTCTGGCTACTGTTATTTTTATTCACTATTAGGATCGTGAGGATATTAACGGGATTTGGTGTGTGCGTATGTGATTCTTTAAACTATTCTCACAAGCTTCTATTTTCTTTTTTTTTTCTGTTTGTGGTATTTTGTCTGTCTGTTCATGGTAGAGGCTTTCTTAAGCTGTCTAGTGCCCCTTTACTTTCCGTAAAAGGTACAATGCTCAGTACTGATGGGAGGGTATTATATGTATAATTGTCATCTGAGTGTTTCCAGCAAGGCTATCTCGCTGGAAGGCCTCTGCTATCCTAATTTATGAATCTTTTCTCTTAACCCACAAAAAAGAATCTGTCAATCTCTTAGATTACAAGAGTATAAATCTTACCACTATAATTCGGTGGACAAATCACCTGGCCACTGGTCGGGGCCAGAATGAAGGAAGAAAGCCGTAGTCTTCATGTTCAATATATAACATTTCCTTTAGTCTTCCTGTTTTCAGTGTGGTATTGCTGCCTGTTTGCTTCCAGTTGATAGACGCTATTTTAATTTTTCCAGAGAATTTAAAAACTATTTCTGCTAGGGGTAGGGCATGAGGTGGGCCAGTGGCCTGGCTGTACAGTGCTGTGGCAGGGATCTGGGGTGGGATGAGGGTGAGCAAATGCAACAAAAAAGGTTTTCAACCTATTTTTTTTTCTATTTTTGGCACAATTCTCATACCTTTCCAGAGGTGTTAGAGTTCCTAAGTTCTAATACCTCTAAAGAACATATCACATTGCTTCTCAGTTTTCAGACTTCTGGTTTGAAATTAGCTTTCTGTTGCTCAATATCAGCTATCACATACCTTTCTGATTTCTAGTTTCCAGATTTTGTGCTATCTGTGTTTTGTACTGTTTTTTTTTTGTCCTTATGTTTGTGAATTTTGAAAGCATATTTCATTAATTTTTTAAGAAATTATAGATAAACATCTGCCGTATTTTTTATAAAAATCTTCATAAATCATATCATGACATACCTAAATATACCAATGGCTTCCTTTTCAGTTGGAATGGAGCACAGATTCTACCCGTGTGACCCTTGCTGCATGCTGCTTTGACATATTTTGTGCCACTCTGCCTTGACCAAAATTCTTTAGATGTACATCTCTTTTAAATTTTCTATCACCCTAGGCTACTCCTACTTTAGCATCCTTAGTCATTCAATTTCCTGTATTTGGACTATTTCTTTTTCCCCCTCTTTACCCTTTCTCTATATTCCTTATCAGGTTAACTTTTGCTTATCCAGTTTAGCCACAATTTTCTCTAGGAGGTTTCATAAGTGTTTTCTGTTACATGGCTTGAGAGCACACTAGGTAATTTTGTTCTTTCTGTTGCCTGACACAGATAGTAATTAAATCTTAGTGTGATTCATTTTTGAATATCTGACTCCCTTGTTGGTCTTTAATTTCATGAAGAGAAGAAATATGGTATTTTTTAACTTGCCAGTGGATCAGTTAGGGTCAGTTGCAGTTACAGATATGCGATTAGCATTGATTAACTTTTGTTAAAAACATAAGTCACTTGATGCATATGTAGGGATGCCTCCTTCAGGCTGTGAGTTTTCTAAGGAAAAGTGTACAATGTAAGGGGATAATACTGAGAAGAAGGTGCTTGATTGAAAACGGGAGATGCAAAAGAGAGAATTTCCAATCATTTCTGAAAAATTTGATTGAATTAAGGGCTCTGCCATATCCCTTTCTTTATACACTGTAATTTTCTTTAGAGAATTTAAGTTGTCCTTTATTAACGGGGTAAGTTTGGGCATAATACTTACATTCATCAATTCTTAATTTTCCCTTTTGTAAAACTGGCATAATGATGTCTTACACATCAGCTTTTTCAAGGGTTACTTACTACACAAATATAAAGTTATTAGTGTACCCTTTACCTTAGAACATTGAATGCACTTATTAAATAATAGTTTTTTTTTTCTATCCTTCTTCTGTGTCCTACATTGATTAGCTATAAGGAATATATATTTTCTAGGTAGTGAAAACCTTAAAACAAAATAAGTTACCTTGGGGTACAGTGAAATTTGCTTTAATAGCTTCCTTAAATATTAGGATAGATTTATCTGTCAGATCTTGATTGACTAAGCCAGGCTGTGGATTAAATGAACTCTCAAGGTCTCTTTCAGGCTTGTTGATTCTAAAGTAGAAGAATAGTGTAACTAGCACTGGGGATATCACTCATAATGTGGGACACTCCACTTACCAACAGCAATGGGGCTGTAATTGTCCTAAAAAACTAGATTCATTTTAAAAGGCTTACTGTATATTGAGAAGAAATAAGCAATATACCAAAGGGTCAAAGTTTTCTATCTAATGTCCTTGAATGCAGGTGATTCAATTTTATTTATTTCAGGTTCATCAATATATAATATTGACACATACCCTGACATGGAATATGAGCTAAAGTAGCTATTTTAGCTAATGAATAATTAATTCATTGGCTAAAAAGAGCACAGTGGCACTTTCTTGTATGGCACACAAGAAACATCTAAATACTCAAACATCTTGACATTAGTTTTGATTGGCAATCATTTTGTAGTCAATCTTATCCTCCTATTTACTACACAAATACTAGTTGAGAAATTATATGCAGAAAACTACTCATTTAATTTTTTTAGTTTTGTAATATCGGGGAGAAATATTACTCCAAGCTCAATGCTTCTTTGCTTTGAACTTAACTTCTTATAAAATGTCAAAATTGCCAAAACTGAGCAGAAACAGAGGGGCCACACTGAACTGAAAAGTCAGTGCTATTGCTGTAGTATTAGAGGTGCATGTTGAAAATTGCTCAGAGATTTGATAGCTGTCCATATCATCAGCTAGGCACAAAGTATTATAGTGTTATACTCAACATGAGTGGAATTATAGAGAAATGCTAGCATACTGAATCTGAAATAAGCAGGGGTCCTTTATTGGCTGGAAATCAAGAATGGGCTCCGCCTCAAAGAATCTTGACCCTCAGAAGAAGGGGCGCATTCTTTGCCACAGAATGGAGTTAGGGCCTTACAAAATGATGGTTAAGCAATATCAAATAAACTATGATTGTTGGAGGGGATAGTTTATTTCATGTAGGGTACTTGGAATTAAGGACAAAAAAGTAATTTCTAGGCAGCATTGCTATGTCCATGTTCTCTCTGGTCACCTTAGATCTTATTTTTTCTACCAATATCAGTTTACATGTTATTGGCTGGGAAAATCTTATTTTGACTCCTGGGAAAAGCTTACTTTGACTCCCTGCACTGCATTTAGTCTCTCTGTTCCTGTTGTTTAATATGTCTAAAACTTGCCAAGGGGCTAAAGCTGCAGAAGAGATTTGGGCCTAGTGGTTGTAACAATTGATGTAGTACACTGGGTTTGACCTGTAATTAATGATCTACAGAAAAGGCCGTCTTAATCATAAGATCAAAGTTGGTCTTTGCTGCTTACATCCTGATCAAGTAATAGGACCCTTTGAATACAGTCATAGGGTTGGGTCAGCTTCTGAGTCATTCTATTGAAAATGGATACCTGTAAGAATGACCTAGATTTTTCCAGAATTGCCTAAGAATGGAGTTCAAATACACAGAGTGAAATAGGCATGTTGGTGTTTCAGCTTGTGTGGGAAATTTTCCAGGCACTCAGTTAAATTGCTCTCTGGGTATGGTGGTAAGTGAGAGATGTCAGGTCCTGGACACAGAGCCGTGATACTGAGGCACGTGATACATCATACTGAGAATCTTTGGCATTTAGCTGTTACAAAGGCTTCTGAACTCTGGGCAGAGAAGAAAACAAGTTTCTTTTAAATTAAGTGCTCTAGTCTATAAGCAAATAAATTGTGTCAGGGGCTTTCTGGAAGTTTCTGTATTTGATGAGAAGGACCTGGGAGCTGCAGCTTTCCTGGAAGTCTGTCATGCTGAGCCAAGCTCACTAGGTCAGCTTTGCCAGCGATTTGAAATGGGAAAGACCTTGTGACCACTTAACAGAAAGAGTAATGGCTTTCAGAGAAGATCATTCTCAAACTTATGTATTGGGATTTTTTTTCTTTCAAGTTTTTGAATTGTGTTTATGAGTTAAACTGACTTGTTTAAACTTTTAATCAGTTGGTGAAGAAATATTGAATTTTGTTCCTTTGGTAGAGATTAGACTGAAATTATGATAGTTTTCAGGGGCGTTGAACCTGTGGTCTGTGGGTCACATGCTAATTTTGTGAGGACTTTATTTGCTTATCCGTGGCGTTGGATATCACAAAAAGTATGCACAGACCTTTTTTAGTCTAATAAGCTTTTATTGATGTTTGTGTATTTAATGATTAGTGTTTATGTATTTAATGTATGGTGCAAGACAACTCTTACTCTTCCAATATACAGTAGAAAAGGAAAAAGATTGGACACCCAATCTTTAGGTTAGATGTTTTAGATTTCTTGTTTGCTCATAGAATGTTGTCATTAGAGAATTTTAATGTGTGCATAATTCAGATAGAAAATGGTAAGCGCTATATGTTTTGAAAGTGAGCAAGTTCTATACTCTGTTCAGCTATGGGAAAGACATGTTCTGATTTTCAAGGTTACAATAATTGCCATATTTATCTACATTTCTGTTTGTAGTGTTTCTCTTCTGGCAATATAAGCATGTGAACAAATTCCATAACTATCAACATACAGTGACTTTATGACTCATTTTAAATAAATATTTACTGCTCATTACATGAATTATTTCCTTTTGGTGAAGTTTTGTTTTTAAAACAGAAGGGAATCTCTTATCTTTTACCTGTTTATGTAAAGCAACTAAGACATTCTCTTCTACAGTGTTGAAAAACTCAATTTGAAATTGTTGCCTGCTGATTTTAGGAGAATGGAAAAGCAAAAGTGGATACTGCTAACCACGTTGTAAGGAAATACATCATGAACGTTTTTTACTTTCTGGGATATTTTCTATCCCATAGCAGAAATGGAAATAGCTTATGTCTAGGGGCTTAGTTATTCTGGAAACGTTTTGTACTGTTTTTTATCTTAAAGAAATTTTCAATATGGAGACTTTTTTCCTCTAAGATTTTAAATGAATGAAATAACAATTAAAGCCACAGGGAAAAATATTCCCTAAAAATGGTGATGCAACCATTTGAGTCAACATTTCCTTTATCAACCACAAAAAGAATGATGAAGATTATTAGTATTTTTTTAAGGAAACTTGGCATTTAATGCTGCTGGTATCAGGAATTTTTCTATCTGATAATCCTAATTAGAATTAGCTGTATATGGAAATCCTAGTTTTGAGTCCTGGTCTATAGATGTGAAGGCAATGTATATTCCATTTTCTATTCTCCAAAACTATTCTAGCCTTTAACCTGGCCTTCCTTGTGTGACTCCTGCCAACTGTGTTCTCCTCAGTGATATTTGCATAAGGCCAACAGGTTCTCCAGAGCAGTTGATTGAGATTAAGTTAGAGAACTATTTCTGAGTAAAAATAAAAACAAAGTCATGGAAAAAAAGTCTTATGTATATACTTATATATGTTCCCTCATAAAAGAAAATGTACTGTCTTTGCTTTTTTGGCATTTTCCTTAAAACTTCACTAAAGATTGGGAAAGGGAGATTTTTACCTTTTCTAAAGTAGAAATAGACATCCTCTTGACTCAATATTATTTATATACAGCTCTGCAAATATATTCATCTAAAGGGCATAAAAGTAGAATAATAGTTGCTAAAAAGTTGCACATTCCTGACTAAAACCTGAAAAATGTTCTCTATTCTTGATCAGTTTATATAAACATTCTATCTGATTCTTTACCAAGGAGATACTTTTAGTTTTATGTTGCATTTCTTTTGTGCTCAGTACCTGGTTGAATGACTTGCCTAGTAAGAGTTCTCAGGAAGCGTGAACTCAATTTAGCATTAGTTTAAGAAAAATTTAATTAGAAATATGATACATTGGTTGCATAATAAATCACATAATAAATTCCTGAGCTCATTGTGAAGGATTGTTGAGTTATGGGCTAATTTGAATAATCCAGCTCAATTGGGAATTGCCTCTCACTGTCATTTATATGAGAAGAAAAGCAACCCTGTAGTTGCTGATGTATTTTTACTGGTACTTGAAGTCATTTTAAAATAAGAGTTGCTGAGAGCTTAGAATGCAAGATTTTTCAAAAATATTTTTCTCTTTCAGATTTCTTTGTTCATTTTTATAACCCCACTGGCATTACAAATAACATGATCATGTGCTCCAGGCCAGTAAGCATTAACTATTGTATGTCTTTTGTGTAGACAGACATGCAAGGTGCCCTAATCCCTACTTCTATGGATATAGTAAGAGTGGGGACTTCAGGGAGAGGAAAATGAGAAGCAGATGGGATGAAAGTATGCCAAATAAGGTAACATGCAATATGTTATGAGTCATGGGCTGCATCAAGGGTCATAGGCTAACGTGCCTGCAGGACTATGTGAGGATCCTAGTGAATTGAAGAGAAAAAGCACTCCTCATTTAAGGAGTCTCATCTTCAGAAATTATTATGCTATTGCAATGACTGAATCCAGTCTCTGTGTTGCTAGAATGTGGGATCCATCAATAAATAAATCTTCCATGTAAAATTCAACACTCTTTCATAGTAAACAACAAATTATAGACAATCAAGAACATAACATTTACTATTTTTACAACAAATACAAAATTACAAGACAAATAAGTAGGAAAAAAATCACTCATGATCAGGAAAAAAGGTCACTAGAAACAGATTCAAAAAATGAAAGATGATAGGACAAGAAGGCAAAAATTTTAAAACAGGTTTCAGAAATACATCCTAAATATATATAAAGTATTACAAATAGGGAATTGACCTAGGCAATCTAATTAGAAACGACATCTTCAATAAAGTAGCTAAACAATTCACCACCTAATAATGTCACCCAAAATAAAATTCATGACTTTTGTTGTGTGTATGTGTGTTCATAATTGAAAATATAGATGCAAACTGTCAAAAAATAAAGAGTATTATTTTGGACCTCTCGGCTCGGCTAGGAACATTCTCAGCTATGAAACAAATTATCAGATCAAACAGCTGTATTTTAAACGGAGCATAGGTTTTCTTTAACATTTCACTAGTGATTGTATGACACACTCATATACATATACACACAGATTTAAATGTTTCAAGCGATATTGAATTAAGATATATGGAATGTATTTGAATCTTAAAATACAGAATTTTCTAAGTGAAAAAGTTGATCATTAAAAAGACAGAGGAAATGTCTTGGCTATATGGGTATTTTTTTTGGTTCCATACAAAACAAAGACATTTTTTTTTCCAGTTTTTCAAAGTATGATGCTGGTATTTTAAGGAGCATTGAATCTGTAAATTGCTTTGGGAAGTATAGACCTTTTCACAATGTTGATTCTTCCCAGCCAGAAGCATGGTAAGTTCTTCTGTTTGTTAATGTCTTCTGGTATTTCTATTCTTAGGGTTTCATAATTCTCTTTGTAGAGATCCTTCACCTCTTTTGTTAAGTATATTCCTAGGTGTTTAATTTTCTTGGAAGCTACTGTGAAGGAAATTGTGCCTTTGATTACCTTCTGGACTTGGCTGTTATTGGCATATATAAAGGCTATTGATTTGTGGATGAAGATTTTGAGACGTTATTATATTTCTTCATCACTTGCCAAAGTGACTTTCTTTACCTAACAAATGAAAACATTGTAACCTAGTTGCTTGCATCCCCACCTTAATCTGAAATTTAAAAAAAGGTAGAGGAAGTACAATATTTCATTTTTATTACTTTGTTTTCTAGTAAGAACTTTTGAAAGTTAAAACATTTTTTTCAGAGAGTTGATGAGGTGAGAAGAAAAACTTTGTTGAGCCAAATTCTATAGACAAGTCATTAACTTTTAGGAAGACTAAGTTCATGGGTTAAATGGATAGCTTCTCCAACTTACTCCTGTGACTTTAATTTAGAAAGACCTGTGCTTTGTAGTCATTAGTCAGGGAGAAGATTTAATGCGCTCTTTTAGTATTGAACAATAGTTGGGGTAGTTTATAAATTATTAATTCTTATTTTAGTAATCTTGATCTAAAATATTTGCAAATTCACTTCAGATTACCCAAATGAAGTAGGTTGTCTCATACTTGTGAATACAATTAAGGTCTGAATTTAGCATAAGCTGTTGACATATTATCAAATAGCTCCATTTTAAATATTTCCCAGAGGGAATGTTCTATGTTTTACTTTATTTTCTAGGGCTGTAGAAAACTTCCTGCCTTCATCCTTAGCTCTTTTTTTCCTTAGACCTGTGGAAGAACTTGAATTTTAAGTTTGTTGTTTTGTTGTGTTTGTTTTTGATTTGCTGACAGTATCATCTCTCTTCCTTTGTCTATCAAGTTATTTCACTAATTTTAGTTCTAATAGACTTCATAAAACTATTCTTTGAGTGTTATAAGAACATTTCCTTATTTCTAAATGTTATATAGAAAATCAGTCTGTAAAGTAGAGAAACATTTGGCTGTTCGAAAAGCCCTCTTTCCCAAGTTCCTGAGGCAACTCCATGAACTCTTAGATTTTGTGAACCTTAGTTTTCTTATCAATAAAATTAGAATAACATATATTAATTATGTCTACATGGTGTATTCGTTAGGAGGATCAAAATGAGATTTTCATATTAATCTTATAGCAAAATGTATCCTGACCGTTGATGATATTTAATGAAATCTTCATTGTTATTCCCATAATAAACTTTATAAACAGAAAATGAGGAATTTCAAATGTAGGCTTAGCTTTTCTGGATAAAAAGACATACCGTATTGAAAACATAAGTGTTCCTGAGATAGCTAGAGAGAGACTAGTGAAGTTTTCCACTAACCAGAGATAAAACACCTTCTCCCATTTCATATGTCCGTATCACAAATGCCTGCATGTTTTCAGACCCATTTTTACACAATTTTTGTAAAGGAAGTACACAGAATTCCTGCACATCCCCCACCAAATTTTCCCTATTGTTAACATTTTACATTAGCATATTTATTATAATGAAAAATACCAATACTGATAAGTTATTAACTATAGTATATAATTTACTTATATATAATTTATTTTTATTTCTTTTGTTTCTTTCTATCTGTGTCAATAACTTATCTAGAATACCATATTGCATTTTTTTTAAAAAAAGAATCATGTGTCTTAGATTCCTTTTAATGGACAGTTTCTCAAACTTTTCTTGTTTTAGAGGACTTTGACTGTTTTGAGGAGAGCTGATCAGGCAATTTGCAGAATGTACTTTATTGCAATTTTTCTGTTTTTGCCCCATGATCATATTAATATAATATTTTTCCTACAGAGGAAAAGTGCCATTTTTATCACATCACATCAAGAGTACATACTATCAACATGATTGGAAACCTGGTCGCCTGGCTTCAGGTAATTAATGCTTATCAAATTTCCCACTGTAAAATTACTCTTTTTTCCTCCTTTCTATTTATGCTGCTTGTGAGTAAAGTCACTGTGCAGTCCACACTTAAGGAGTGGGAAGCTATGCTCCAGGGAGGGCAAAGAATCTACATTAATCATTTGGAATTCTTATGCATGGGAGATTCTCTAGTCTCCATCTACTTATACTATTGACTTTATACTTGATGTTATAAATCGAATATTATTTTATTTACTTTTGCTCAATATTTTCCATCTTTGGCCATTTTAAGTCTTTTCATTCAGCTCTTAAAATGCTTCAGAATTATCTTCTACATATTCTGCTTCAGTCCTAGTATTAGCCATTTCTCCAGGGAGCTCTGACTCCTTTAATTGCAGAATGGTATTCAAAGCCAAGATCTTGCGCTGGGTGTCCTCACCGTCATTGTTTCCATATCATCTCAAGCTGAGAATGCTGGCGATACATGCACATATATACTATTCTGTGTATATCTAGAAGTATTTCTACGATGTAATCCTCTATAATTATATTGTATTAAGCTAAATGTGACTTCATATTGGTGTCTGCAACTCTAACTCATTGTCACATGAATTAGAATTCTTTCCTTTTTGTAACTTCCCATGCCAATAATAAGAAGTATCGATTCCAATTAGCCACTGCTGTAATGGTTTCCTATTGCTGCTGTAACAAGTTGCCAAAAATGTCGTGCCTTAAACCAACACAAATTTATTATCTGACAGTTCTGTAGATCAGAAATACGATACAATCTCACTGGAATAAGATCAAAGTGTCAGTAGGGCTGCTATGTTCTTGCTGAAGGCTCTAGCAAGGCTGTCTAATCTTTCCCTACACCACATTGGAAAAAGAGTTGTCTTGGGCCATACATTAAATAAACAAACACTGATGAATGTTGATGAGCAAAAAAAAAAAAATATATATATATATATATAAAAATATATATATATATATGCATTTTTGTGTGTGTGTGTGATATATGACACCACAAAAAGGCAACGGAGGTCCTCATATGATCTGAATATGGCTCTGGGGCCTCAGGTTGTACTATCCTGCTGTAAGAATCTGTTCCCTTGCTTTTTCCAGCTTCTAAAGTCTATATCTGAATGTATACACCAATTTTATCACCATCATCTAAACCTAGAAGACTCGATAACCATTTGAATACAGAGATTATTTTGTGAAGTGTTTGGGGAAGTACTTAAGAACACAATTCCTGGATAGTAAATGAAGACTATGTTTCGTTTTCTAAGAAACTAACAAACTGTCTTCCTAAGTGGCTACATTAGTTTGCATTTCCACCAATGATGGAATCATCATTATCATGATTCACCAATGATGAATTATCATTCCTGTTAATCTGCATGCTCAGAAGTTGATATTGTCAGGTTTTTTTTTTTAATTTTAGTTATTGTACGGGGAATGAAGTTGTCATTATTTTAATTTATAGCTCATTAATGATAAATTATTTTGAATGTGTTTTTTTCTGTTTATTTAGGGGAAATGTTTTTCATCAAATTAAGTAAGTTCATCTCTATTCTTAGTTGCAGAGAGTTTATATCATGAATAGGTGTTGGATTTTGTGAATTGTTTATCTTGACACAATTGAAATCATTATTGGATTTTCCTTCTTTAATTTGATGATGTGATTAATTACACTGATTAATTTTCAAATGTTGTTAAAACCTTATTTATGTAGAATAAATGCCACTTGGTTCTTGCATATAATCTTTTTCATATGCTATTATATTTAACTAGCTAATATTTTGTCAAGGATTTCTGTAGTTATAATCATGAGAGTTATTAATATGGAGGTTAGCTTTCTTGTATTGTCTTTTGCTGGATTTAGTGTTTGGACACGAAGTGCTGATCTCATAGAATTATATATGAAGTGTTAAGTGTTTCCTCTGCTTCTGTTCTCTAGAAGAGATTTTGATGAAGTGATTTTTTTTTCTTATTTGTTTGGTGGAATTCACTGGTGAAACTATGTGTGTCTGATAATTTCTTTTTTGGAAGAATATTAATTGCCTATTCAGTTTCTTAAATAGATATAAGGCTATACAGATTGCATATTTTTCCTTGTGTGAGTATTGCTATTTTATGTCATTCGTAGATGAAAAGAATTATTTTATCTATATTACCAAATTTGTATACATAATGTTGGCTTTTGTGCTTTTACATTAGATTTATTTTTATTTTAGACTTTTTTTTAATAGAATGGCAGAAAGACCTGAGTAATGCAGTGACTTTAGGCAACTCATTTAGGAAATAATATTGACTGCCAAATGCCTATCAATCACTCTTCTGAGAGATGCTGTGGGTACGAATTAATCTTTGTAAAAGCAGACATAGTGCCTGCCATTTTGAACTCTATAGAACCAAATGTTTAGCACAATTCCTGAAAATAGGAGATATTTAATAAATATTTGCAGACTTAAAAAATAGCATAATGAAATGTTTATTTGTCAATCCCTTCTCCCAGGAGCTTAGATTATCTAGTAAATGTAAACTAGTTATAAAAACATTTTTTTAAAACTGCAGTTCTTGGTGAATTTTTCTGATTTTAAAAAACTCACTAATACATGAAAAACATAATGGGTCAAAAGTTGGATTATTGTTTTAAAAAAAGACTGAAGATATTAATTAAACACATTTGCTATTGTAGTCAAAGATATTTTAGTCTTTAAAATAAGTGTAGACTAGTTATAAAATAAAATAGATGTATTAATTAAAAATAAATGTAGACTAGTTATAAAAACATTTTTTTTAAACTGTAGCTCTTGGCGAATTTTTCTGTTTTAAAAAAACTCACTAATACATGAAAAACATAATGGGTCAAAAGTTGGATTATTATGTTTTAAAAAAAGACTAAAGATATTAGTCAAACTCATTTGCTATTGTAGTCAAAGATATTTTAGTCTTTAAAATAAGCATGCAACAAAATTTGCCATTTAGAAAATCACATTGAGAAGCTGAATTGGTAGACAAAAATTTCTAATTTTGACAAATAAATTTCCGATATTAGAAACTTTTTCTTGCTGTGTATGAATAGAATTTTCCCAGAAAGAAAAAAAGATAGAATTTTCTCCACAATCAGCAAAATATCTTCCTATCATTCCAATAATTTGAATGAAGTAGAAAGGCATGAAGACATAAAAGAACAATAACAAAAAAAATCCAAAATTAAGTAATTAAGTTTAAATTGAAATACAATACAGAAAAGTGGAGAAAAGCAACTACTTCAATTATTTGAAGACAAGGAATATTGAATTTTGAATAACCTGACACATTCAATTTTCGTCTTTAATTATATACTTTCTAAAAGAAAATACAAAGTGTTAAGAAAAAACTTGTGGACATTGATTTTGTATCCTGAGACATGATTGTGTTCCTTGATCACTTCCAGGAGCCTTGTAGTTGAGACCTTGGTATTTTATAAGTATAAGATCATATCATCTTTAAAAAATGAGAGTTTGACTTCCTCTGTCCCCATTTGAACAGACTTCAGATCCTTTTCTTGTCTTATTGCATTGGCTAAAACTTCCAGCACGTTAAGTAGCAGTGATGATAACTGGATATTTCTGTCTCAGTTGTAAGTGGAAATGCTTTCAGTTTTACTCCATTCAATATAATATTGGATGAAGGTTTTTTGTAGATGGCCTATATCAGTTTAAGAAATGTCCCAACTATGCCTATTTTCTTAATTGTTCTTATAAGAAAAGAATGCTGAATTTTGTTAAATGAATTTTCTGGATCCATTTAAAGGATCATATGTTCTTTATTTTTGCTTTTATTTATGTGGTGAATTATAGTTATGCATTTACATATGTTGAACCAACCTGGCATCCCTAGGAAAAAGCCCACCAGATCATAGTGTATAATGTTTTTTAATTTGTAGATGTCTTTTGTTTACCAGGGTCTTACTGAATATTTTTGTGTTGATATTCATTGATGATATGAGTCTGTAATTCCCTTTTTTGGGGGGGGAGGGGTTCCTGGTTTTTGTATATTTGCTTCCTAAAACATGTTGTGGAGGATTCCTTTCTTCTGTATATTTTCAAGTAGGATCTGCAATATAGGTACTAGCTCTTTCAGTGGTTGGTAGAATTCTGGTATAAATCCATCAGTCTAGAACTTTTCTTTTTTTGGAATGTTTTTAATTGATGTTGCAATCTGGGAATTGATATTGGTATATTCAAAATTTCTAATTTTTTTAGTTGAATTTAGGAAGGTGGTATGATTCTAGGTATTGGTCCAATTCTTCTATGTTTTCACATTTCTGAGCATAGAATTTTTTTATAGTAATTGTTGTTGAACTTTTGTAACTGTGTGATATCTTGTTATTCCCCCACTTTTTTTTGTTTGTTTCTGATTGAGGTTATTAGAGATATTACTTTTTATTTCTAGTTAATCCAACCATATGACAATAAAAGTTAGGCTATGAATGAAATCAAGAACACAATATCCTTCACAGTAGCTTCAAAGAAAATGAAATACCTGGTGATATATCTAATAAACTTGAAAGATCTCTATAATAAGAACTAAAAAATCCTAAGAAAAGAAATAGCAGAAGACATTAATAAGTGGAAGAATATATGACTCTCCTGGTTGGGAAGAATCAACATCGTTAAAATGTCTATACTACCCTGAAAGATCTACAGATTTAATGAAATCCCCATCAAAGCACCAAAGTAACACTTTGAGGAACTTGAAAGAATAGTATTTAGTTCTATATTGAACCAGCAGAAAACCCTGAGTAGCCAATGCAATTTTAAGAATTAAAAACAAATCTAGAGGCATCACATTATTAGGCTTCATGTCATAGTACAAGCCTATAGCAATTAAAACAACTTGGTACCATCTGATCTCGGATAAACCAAAGAAAAGCATACAATGAGAAAAAAGAAATTCTATTTAATAAATGATGTTAGAAGAACTGGTTAGCCACATATAGAAGACTGAAACTGGACTCTCACATTTCCTCACTTACAAACATTGACTCTCACTGGATAAAATATTTAAATTTAAGACATGAAACA
>CAUYRH010006814.1:0-12662 GCA_963574655.1 Perodicticus potto
CCAAAATGTGGAAAAAACCTAAATGCCCACCAATCCAGGAATGGATTAACAAACTATGGTATATGTACACTATGGAATACTATTCAGCCATTAAAAAAATGGAGACTTTACAGCCTTTGTATTAACCTGGATGGAAGTGGAACACATTATTCTTAGTGAAGCATCTCAAGAATGGAGAAGCATGAATCCCATGTACTCAAGTTTGATATGAGGACAATTAATGACAATTATTGACATGGTGGGGGTGAGGGAAGGGGAGAACAGAGAGAGAAAGAATAAGGGATGGGTGGGGAAAGGAAGAGCTGAGAGAGGGAAGGAGCAAGGGGGGTGGGGTCTTGGGGCCTTGGTGTGTGCCACACCTTTGGGGGGCAAAACTCGAGTGTAAGAGGGACTTTACCCAACAAATGCAACTAGTGTAACATGGTTTCTTGTACCCTCAATGAATCCCCAACAATAAAAATAAAATAAAATAAAAACTTTTAAAAAAATTATGTGCCAGTGTATACTAAAGCTATAGACTCTTAGATGCTTTTAAAGCATTCCGTTAATGCCCATTGAAACAATGGAGACCCAAAAAATACAGTCAAAAAGTATGATAGAAAATTATAATCTGATTACCAAGTGAAACAGGTGTTGAGAAATAACAATTTTCACTTGTCCATTGGCAATTTCTTTCCAACAGATATTATGGAGAAGGCCTGAAGTAATTCAGACAGATATCTGTGGTGACTATAATCTATTTTCAAGAGGGCAGAGCTAATTCAAACTAGCAATTGTTTAAAATTTCAAATCCTTTTTTTTTGACATACAAAATGAGAGACGAATTTGAAAGTTTTTTGCATAATATGTTTTTCTTTTAGTCAAACCTCTTTCCAGTCCTTAAACTCCAGTTTGCTACATACCTCCAATCTGATCCACCACTCCAGATTAATAATCCACTTAAATGTGGTATTTAAATGTGCAATGTCACATTGTAATAGTAACAATTATAAAAAGACTTTAGGCTTCAACTTTCTCCTTTTTCTTGTTCTTTTTCAGAAAAGAAGGAGTGCAGCACTTCTTTTTCTTGGCTGGTGATTTTGAAGGTGAGCCTTCAGGTGGCAGGACTTCTTCAATTTTTTTCGGGAGACTTAATGGTAATCTGGATGTTTTCCCTGGTGGTGCTTGTAGTTAACCTAATCACTTGCTTAGCAAGCTCATCTTCAACATCATGCATATCCTCTTTGCCATTTACTATCATGACAGGCACTTCCATGGAGATGAAGCTCTTGGAAAATAGCTCATGGTTTTCTTCCAATTTTTCAGGGACATTTTGCGGTGACTGAGTTTGAGACTGAATTTGTGAAACAGATGAAGCACACCTGAGAGTAATTCCTGCTCAGCATTTTCTAGGCCTTGTTGTTTACGTTCAATTGTCTTCTTATACTCTTCCAGTTCTCCTTCTGTGAGATGACTGAATGGGTTAGGAGGAGCTGATGGGCCATGGTCATCATCTTCATGGTGGAAGGAGGCTTATCCACGACAATTCCAGCGAGCAACTGGGACTGTGGTCCTGCTGTTTTTAAGTCATATCGGTTTTGTTCCCGGATCTTATTTCTCTTTTCTAGTACCTCATTCGGATTTGTGTTTAAAGGAACAAACTGATTTGGATCTTTAATTTTGATAGGTGTTCCATTGCTAACTTCAGAAGAGTCCTCTGCTTTCATCCATGTGATTTTGGTCCTGGGACTTGTCTCCCCATTGTGAGACTCCTCGGGCACATTCACTTTCATGTAAGTATTTGGAGAGTTCAGCTGTCTTGTTTTCTCATGCTGCTGTCTCTGTGCCCTGTATTTGAGAGGACAGAGTGGCACCATATCGTCTTCAAAGGAAAAAGCAGTCACAGTAGCTGGGATTTCCACATCACTCTTGTGCCTTGGCTTCTCTCGGATGAGAGGATGCCTGTAAGCATAGCCTGTTCTATAACCCAGATTGTCCAGAGTTCTCATTAGCCCTACAAACTCAATCTCCCCAACCCTCCACTTCTGATGGGAACCCATATTCACACCCCCTCCTCCAGACACTGCAAAGTGTAAGTAGAAGCCTTATACTTCTGAAGGTCCAGTCTAGGGAGATTGTCTACCCCACCTGCCCCTGCTAACTGAGTCTCTGCCTGCACCTGAGTCTCACAGGCTATATGCACATTCAAAATATAATGAAAATCCTCCTCAACTGTTTCTCCAAGTGCTACCACACCATGATTCCTGAGGACCAGCACCTTACAACTTGGCCCCAGCGGCGGTGCCTATGGCTCAGCAAGTAGGGCACCGGACCCAAATACTGAAGGTGGCATGTTCAAACCCAGCCTCGGTCGAACCGCAAACAAAAACAAAAACAAAAACAAAAAAAACACAACTTGGCCCCAGAACTTTCTGTAGTTGAATTCGTTCCTCCTGTTCATCAAGAGATCCTTGATAGTCATAATAGGTGACATCTCCCAGGATGTGGGACTCTTGAGAAATTGGAAGGATTCCGCACTTCAGGGAAGACACGGCCGCTGTTGCAAGGGTATGGATGTGTATCACACGCTTCACATCGGGACGTGCTGAATAGATGGCAGCATGAGGACTGAATCCTGTATGGTCAATTTCCAAATTAGTACTTCCCTGGTCAACCACTTCTCCTATTATATTGACTTTCACCAAATTGGAGGCTGTGGCTTCAGAAAAAGATAGGCCTCTGGGAATTATAATCATGTGGTCTTGTTCCTTACTTATTCTTACTGAGATATATGTATTTGCCAGCTGTGCCCACCCAAACAAGTCTGACAAGTTTACAGCGAGTGAGTGTTTCTCCCTTCACATAGGAGGATGTATCTGCACTAGGAAGGTCACTGATAGATGTGACCATGCCAAGACTGAGGGCAGGTGAAGAAAAGCCTGAGAAAAAATTGGTCATGATGTAATCCGTAATCTGCTGTAATGCTGGTAATCCAGTTGGCTTGTGGCCTTTCTTCATCTGTTCTTGACTAAGGCATTCCAGATCTTCTCAAAAGGCAGGACTTTGGAGGATCTGAGTAACTTGCTTCCTCTGCTCCATCATATTGAAGTCTCTCTAATGTTTTCTGGGTCATTTTCATTGATGCAGTCAAAATATCTTTCGTTGTGAGGCACGCTGGGAGGAGGAGGAGTGGTAATCACATCTTGGCTAGCATCTGAACTCATGTTTCAAGTCTTTGTATTACCCTTATCTTGCAGTGTGCGGCAGGCTTTGTGCTTCCCTCCCTTCTCCACAGCTGCCGGGGCCACAGTGGCCTCCACCTCTTAAGCGCCGCCAATAGATTTTTAGTATCAATATTCATTGTGCCTGAAAGCAAGTATGAGCTTTCTAGGGCAGAAACAGATTAACTATAGTTGTTTCTCAGTATCTGTGGGGGATGGATTCCAGGGCTCCTTGTAGGTACTAAAATCCGTGGATGCACAAGTTCCTTATAGAAAATGTGTAGTACTTGCTATAACCTATGCACATCTTTCCATATAGTTTAAATCATCTCTAGATTATTTAAAATACCTAATACAATATAAATGCTATGTAAGTAGTTAATCATAATGTTATACTGTTATGTTTAGGTAATGATGACAAGAAAAATATCTGTTCAGTACAGATGCTTTTTTTAAAAAGCATATTTGATTTGTAGTTGGTTGACCCATGGGTTTGGAACTCACAGATAAGGAGGACAGGCTATACTTACATATGACAATAACCACATTGATGCCAATTTACCTCAATTATTCTCTCTTCTAGGAAAATGTGAAAGAAGTCAATTAGATGTTTCCCTACCATGCTGGCATCCATAGTATTGTCTAGGAACTCTAAAAATGTGAACATGGAAACTTACATAAGGCAGGGACAGTTCTCTAGCTTTTCCTCCCAAGAGAGGGAAAGAAGCCTTTGCTCTCTAATGTAAATATAACTTCAGCAGAGAAAAAGAAGGTCCTGCTTCTTACCTTTTGAAAAGTAAATAAATGTGTTTAAGGGAAGGAAGATAAGAAGGCATCCATGAGTTTACAGCCAGGGGTTTTATCTCCACAGCTCCAGGAATCATCTCCTTGAAATGAAAATGCATACCTCTGTGAAGGTAAAGTGCTCAAATTCTCAGTCTACTAAATTATTATTTAATTTCCAAGGCTTTTTGAGGGGAGCAGGTTTAGTTTCTGTTGCTTCAGAAAGTCCTAAACATGCAAAAATATTAAAAATTTATCTATAGCTTGATAAATACATTTCAGATTTTTAAAATACCTAAATAAATGTCCACATGCTTACTGTTTTTAAGATCATAGATGTTTGCAAAATTATCTACATATTTAGCACAACCTTAATCCAAATCTTAGAGGAAAATTTCCAGAGGAAGTTGAAAAGTTAATTTTAAGAACAAAGGGAGAGACATCACCTTACTAGACTTTAAGCTATTCTTCTATGCTATAGTAACCTAAACAGCATGCTTCTGGCACAAAAACAGAGATAACCTATGGATCAAAACAAAGAACCCATAGATGAAACCATCTGCATATTGCCACCCAATTTTTGATAAAGGAGACAAAAACAAACATTGGGGAGTAGAATCCCTCTTCAATAAATGGTGCTCAGAGAACTGGATAGCCACAAATAGAAGACTGAAACATGACTCACACCTCTTACCACTCACAAAAATTAATTCATGATGGATAAAAGACTTAAACTTAAGGCATGAAATGATAAGAATTCTAGAAGAAAATTCTAAAAAAAAAAAAAACTCTTATAGAAATCAGCCTTGGAAAATAATTTATGAAGAAGACCTCAAAAGCTATCACAGCAACAACAAAAATAAATAAGTGGGACCTGATCAAATTTAAAAAATTCTGTACAGCCAAAAGCACAATCAATAGAGTAAATAGACAACCACAGAATGGGAGAAAATATTTTCATGCTATACATGTGATAAAGGGCTGATAACCAGAAAGTACAAACAACTTTAACAAATCAGCAAAAAAAGAAAAAAAAAAAACAACTCTATTAAAAAATGCACATAAGACATAAACCAAAATTTTTCAGAGGAAGATAGTCTAAAGACCAAGAGATATGTGAAAAATGCTCAACATCTCTAATCTTTAGAGTGATGCAAATCAAAACCACAATGAGGTATCACCTAACTCCAGTGAGAATGGCTCTTATCAAAAAGTCCCCAAAACAATAAGTGTTGGTGTGTGGATGTGGGGAAAGAGGAACATTTATACACTGTTAGTGGGACTTCAAACTAGTACAACCTCTATGTAAAGTAGTATGGAGATACCTCAAAGAACTAAGCAGAGCTACCATTCCATCTAGCAATTCACTACTAGGTATTTATCCAAAGGAAAAAAGGACATTTTATCATAAAGACACTTGCACTTAAATGTTTATAGTAGCACAATTCACAATTGCAAGGATGTGGAAACAACCCAAGTGTCCATCAATAGATAAATGGATTAATAAAATATGGTATGTGTACCATGTTGTACTACTCAGACATAAAAAGATCTAGTGTCTTTTGTAACAACCCGGATGGAACTGGAGACCATTCTTCTGAATGAAGTATCACAAGGATGGAAAAATATACATCACATGATCACATGTAATCAACACTAAATTGGAACAAGTCGATTAAGACTTAAATGCACAGGCTCGGCGCCTGTGGTTCAAGCCGCTAAGGTGCCAGCCACATACACCTGAGCTGGCGGGTTCGAATCCAGCCTGGGCCCACCAAACAAAAATGACGGCTGCAACCAAAAAATAGCCAGGTGTTGTGGCGGGTGCCTGTAGTCCCAGCTACTTGGGAGGCTGAGGCAGAGACTCGCTTGAGCCTAGGAGTTGGAGGTTGCTGTGAGCTGTGATGCCATGGTACTCTACCTAGGGCAATAGCTTGAGGCTCTGTCTCAAAAAAAAAAAAAAAGACTTAAATGCACATAGGGAGGAAAAACTATGGAAATCAAGTAGGTGGGAGAGGAAGGAGGAGTAGGGTTAATTCACACCTAATAGTATAATGCACATATTCTGGTTAAAGGACACACTTATCACTTTGACCTAAATGTACAAAACAAACTATGTAACCAAAATGTTTGTGCCCTATAATATTCTGAAATTTAAATAAAGAAAGAAAGAAAAAGAAAAGCTAATTTTAATTGCATGGGAAGTGAACAGGGAGAGGTGCTAAGATGCTGGACTAGAAGCAGTCTGCCTTCACTGCTATCCAGGAGGGATCAAAGGTTGTAGGGAAAGGTTCATCTCTGAATGGATCATATTGAAGAGAGCATTGTGAGTCTTCACAGAAGCAACTGGAGACACCCAAAATGGAGAAGAGAGAAGCAGGGTGATCTTCTCAGCAAGATCAGAAAATACTTACCCAAGCATTCAACAGTGGCCAGGAGACCAACACACCAATCCCAGTGAATATCCCCCAGCGCCAGCTTGGACTGTAACAATCACAAGGAAACAAAATGATGCAGGAGAACAGCTGCATTATAGGAACTCAGAGCATCCACACCTCTCCCACTAGACCAGTCCTCACACCACAAACCTGTAAGCCCTGACCTAAGACAAGAGGTTTCAGGTTTCATTTTGGCAACATGAAAAAACAAGCAAGTTTGACATCCCCAAAGGATCAAAATAGAATTGTATTAGTGGATCTCAAACAAAAGGAAATAGTCAAAATACCAGAAATGGAATTCAGAATACAGATCACAAATAAGATGAATGGATTTGAAGAGAAAGCTGAAAACCTAAAATAAGAAACAACACCACCAAAAACAATAAAACATTTTTTAGATCACACTTACATCTTTAATTCCTTTTGAGTCAATTTTGATATTAAACAAGAGGCAACCTTCATTCTTTTGCATGTATATAATAATTCTGCTGCACCATTTGTTGAACACAGTTCTTTCCTCCATTGAATGGACTTGACACCTTTATCAAAAATCATTTGACCGTCTTGGGGCCTGTTGCTCAACGGGCTAAGGTGCCACCACGTACACCTGAGCTGGCGGATTCGACTCCAGCCCGGGGGCCCGCCAGAAACAATGATGGCTGCAACCAAAAAATGGCCAGGCGTTGTGGCAGGCTTCTGTAGTCCCAAATACTTGGGAGGTGGAGGCAAGAGACTCACTTGAGCCCAGGAATTGGAGGTTGCTGTGAGCTGTGATGCCACAGCACTCTATCCAGGGTGACAGCTTGAGGCTCTGTCTCAAAAAAAAAAAAATCATTTGACCACATATGTGAGATTGTTTCTGGAATTTTAATTCTATTTCATAGGTCTATATGTCTGTCTTTATCCCGGTACCACACTGTTTTTATTACTGTAGCTTTCTAGTAAGTTTTAAAATCAAAAAGTATGAGTCTTTTAGTTTTGTTTTTTGTGAAGATTGTGTTAGCAATTTGAGGTCCCTTCATATTCCATATACATATTAGAAAGAGTTTTTAAAATTCCTTTAAAAAATGTCATTGAGATTTGAGTACTGAATCTGTAGATTGCCTTGAGAAATACTGACATTTTGGGTGGCCCCTGTGGCTCAAAGGAGTAGGGCGCCGGCCCCATATACGGAGATGGTGGGTTCAAATTCGACCCTGGCCAAAAAATGCAAAAAAAAAAAAAGAAATACTGACATTTTACCAATATTAACTCTTTAGTATATGAACATTGGGTATGTTTTCATTTATTTATATCTTAATTTTCTTTCAACCATATTTTGTAGTTTACATTTATAAGTCTTTCACCTTCTTACTTAAGTTAATGCCTAAAATACACTTCTAAATAACATATGGCTTAAAACAAAGTACTAGGGAAATTTAAAAATGTTTGAGACTGAATGCTTATGAAAAGTCAATATATCAAAATATTTAGGATGCAGATAAAAGCAGAATTTAAAGAAAATGTATAGCTTTAGGTCCTTTAGGTGAGAAAGTAAGAAAAATGTACAATTAATAATCCAAGCATCACCATTAAAAAAAAAAGAAAGAAAGAAAAAGAAGAGCAAATTAAGCCCAAAATATATAGAAGGAAGAAAATAATAAATACCAGAGCTGAAACCAGGAAAATAATAAGAATATATACAAAACCAAAAGTGGGTTTTTGGCGGTGCCTATGGTGCTGGCCCCATGTATGGAGGGTTGCGGGTTCCAACTCAGCCCAGGCCAAACTGCAACAAAAAAATAGCTGGGCATTGTGGCAGACGCCTATAGTCCCAGCTACTCAGGAGGCTGAGGCAAGAGAATTGCCTTAGCCCAGGAGTCGGAGGTTGCTATGAGCTGTAATGCCACAGCACTCTACCGAGGGCAATAAAGTGAGACTCTGTCTCTAAAAACACAAAAAAATCCTTTAATGTATACAATATAATGATATTTAGGAAACTACCAAGTTGTGCAACTCTTACCATAATGTAGTGTAAAAACACAATAGAACCTCTGTAAATTGACACCCAAGGGGCTGTAATAAACTGGTCAACATACAGAGGTGATCAACATAAGGAACTAAGCCTACTGTATTGATATATACATGTACTTTACTTCCTCGTACAGCTTTTATTGGATAATATCATATATAATCAAAACACAGTAAAAAGTAAAATCATACATATAATATTACACAAAATCAATACATTAACTGTTTGCTCATGGTTCAATTATCCTCTCTGAGAAAAGACTTAGGCTTGGTCTTTTTCTTATTCTTATTATAAACATAATGGAGAAAGTAAGGAGAAACATACCTATACATTGTTCTGCAGCAAATGGCTTCAACTGCATTATCGGATTTCTGACATCTTCTTCTTTTGGAGTCTATGCAATCTCTATGTCATTTGGAGTCTATGTCAACCTCACATGCTTCTTTTTCTTCATCATCTCCTTCACAGTTTTATGCTGGCCTGTATTTTAGTCAATATCACTTGGAAAATTGCTTCTGGGCCAGGTTCATTACAGGTTGCTGCCTCATCAGCATTGCAACAAAATCTTCCGAATATACAGTTTTGAATTTTTCCATGGAAGATGGACTGTCTGGTGGGGTCATGATTGTCGTGGGTTGTGACACAACTTTCTTGAAATACTTTTGTATCATTTCTGGCTACATTTTATTCCATGGAGAATTGATCCAGAGGACAGCATCCAGAGCATTAACTAATGCAGTGAATGAAGTTGCCTCCACAGGCCCACCACAAGTTTGTGTTTTAGCACTGACTCACTGCAGAATCTGGTCTTGGTAGTGCATTTGAAATGTTTTGATGATGCCTTGATCAAGAGTTTGAATTTTTAAGGTTGTATTTGAAGACAGAAATTTCAATGTCATGTTAGTGAGCTATTTCACTGTGGGTGGCTAGGACAGTTGTTTACTATCAGTAGAATAGCCCATTTCTTGTTTCTTAGTTAATACCCTTTACGCACTCTTCAAATAGGGTACCAGTTGTCTGTGCATGTGTGTTTGATTTTCAAGTGAAGGGGAGGTCTTTGGGCTTCAAGTTCTTGAATGTATGTGGCTTTGCCAATTTACCAGTCTCCAAGGGCTTTAGTTTCTCTAAACTAAAGATTGAGCTAGCGCAAAGCAGAATTAAGTGATTGAGCTAGTGCAAAGCAGAATTAAGAAGCATCTTTGGAAAATTTTCCAGTCTTATATATCACCCTTCCTGATGATTCCATCAGGCATCACCTTGAAAAGAGTCTTCACTTATTAGCATTAAAGATATTGTCATCTTTGAAGCCTCTGACAAAGTTCTGGAACTTTTTGATGAATTCTTCTACAACTTATACTGGAACTTCCTTGGATTCACCATACAAGACTTTCTGGGAGATCTCACGTTGCAGTTAAAATTTCTCACACCAACCACTGGATGCTTAGAACTATCCCACCCCAAATTCCTGTGAATTTTTTTTTTTTTTTTTGAGGCAGAGTCTCAAGCTGTCACCCTAGATAGAGTGCTGTGGCATCACAGCTCACAGCAACCTCCAATTCCTGGGCTCAAGCGAGTCTCCTGCCTCCACCTCCCAAGTAGCTGGGACTACAGGCGCCCATCACAACACCCGGCCATTTTTTGGTTGCAGCCGTCATTGTTGTTTGTCGGGCCCGGGCTGGATTCGAACCCGCCAGCTCAGGTGTATGTGGCTGGAGCCTTAGCCCGTTGAGCCACAGGCGCCGAGCCATTCCTGTGAATTTTTAAACAACTTCTTTAATCATTAACATGGAGATTCAGGTGTTAACTTCCTTCATTTGTTTGAACCACCTTAATGTAGCTTTATTGACTTCAATGGAGAAGTTTTCCTTTTTTTAAACTCTAGGTCTCTGCTTTCCTTACCATATCTCTCCAAGTTTTTGGATGTTGCTAACTGTGATCTTGCTAATACCTAAATGTTTTGCTGTCTTTCTTTGGCTGCTGCTTTCCAGAAAATGTAGATCAACCTTTTCCTTCAATGTCAGCTCTTTGAGTTCTTTCCTTTGAGCTACTATGTTTTCAATAAATATAAAATTTTTCAGTAATTTTAAGATGTACCTACAATTCAGACCAGTCCTTAACAATGGAAAAATCCTCCATGACCTGAAATAAACAAAAGGAAATTAGGCCTAATCCAACCTTTGGTAATAATAAAACATGAAAAAATAATTTCTATTAAAGAAAAAAACGGTGTAACTCAGGGTCAATGCCCATCTTTTCTACCCCTTGATGTGGACTGGACTAAACTGGTCAAGTTATATAGGGTAAATTAATATCGTGTGTCATAGACCAAGTAGTCAAGATAGAACTTACAAAGCTAGTCAATACCTAGAGGTCAATCTTCCATTAAATGCATGTGGTACATGTCCAGTTTATAAAAAGTAGGTCAACTTTAGGAGGTTGTCAATGTGGGGTGGTGGTCAACTATGAAAGTTCTACTGTATTTTATTCTTTGTATAATTGATAAAGTTGGATAATTTCCACTAGTGCCTCTTCATTTTTACTAACCCAATAATTCTTCATCTTCCAACAGCTATTAAATTCAAACAATTTTTTTTTAATTTTAGATATTATCCTTTATAATTCTATAATTTCTATTTTGCTTTTATTTATAATTTCTATGTCTCTGTTGACAGTTCTCATTTATTTATTCCTGTGAACATCCTTCCTTTATATCCTTGAACATTTTCACACAAAGTATATGTAACATATGAAATTATACCAAAGGATGAGAAAGATCTCTATAAAGAGAACTATGAAACTCTAAGAAAAGAAATAACTAAGATGTTAACAAATGGAAAAACATACCATGCTCATGGCTGGGAAGAACCAACATTGTTAAAATGCAATATACAATTTTAATGCAATCCCTATTAAAGCTCCACTGTCATACTTTAAGGATCTTGAAAAAATAATACTTCATTTTATATGGAATCAGAAAAAACCTTGAATAACCAAGACATTACTCAGAAATAAAAACAAAGCAGGAGGAATCACGCTACCAGACATCAGACTATACCATAAATCAATAGTGATCTAAAGAGCATGGTACTGGCACAAAAACAGAGTTAGATGTATGGAACAGAACAGAGAACCAAGAGATGAACTCAGCTACTTACTGTTATTTGATCTTTGACAAGCCAATTAAAAACATTCAGTGGGGAAAAGATTCTCTATTTAACAAATGGTGCTGGGTGAACTGCCTGGTGACCTGTAGAAGACTGAAACTGGACCCACACCTTTCACCATTAACCAAGATAGACTCTCACTGGATCAAAGATTTAAGCTTAAGACATGAAACTATAAAAATACTAGAAGAAAGTGCAGGGAAAACACTTGAAGAAATCCACCTGGGAGAATATTTTATGAGGAGGACCCCTCAGGCAATTGAAGCAACACAAAAAATACATTACTTGTACCTAATCAAACTTAAAATCTTCTGCACAGCCAAGAACACAGTAAGTAAAGAAAGCAGACAGCCCTCAGAGTGGGAGAAAATATTTGCAAGTTATGTCTCTGACAAAGGTTTAATAACCAGAATCCATAGAGAACTCAAACATATTAGCAAGAAAAGAACAAGTGATCCTATCTCAGAGTGGACAAGGGACTTGAAGAGAAACTTCTCTGAAGAAGACAGGCGCACAGCCTACAACATATGAAAAAATGCTCATCATCCTTAATCATCAGAGAAATGCAGATCAAAACTACTTTGAGATAGCATCTAACTCCAGTAAGATTAGCCCACATAACAAAATCCCAAAACCAATTAGTTTGGGAATGCAAACTAATACGTTCCTTTTGGAAAGATGTTTGTAGAATATTTAGAGATCTAAAAATAGACCTGCCATTCAATCCTGCAATTCCTCTACTAAGTATATATCCAGAAGACCAAAAATTACATTATAACAAAGATATTTGTACCAGAATGTTTATGGCAGCCCAATTCATAATTGTTAAGTCATAGAAGAAGTCCATAGTACCCATAGACCCACGAATGGATTAATAAATTGTGGTATATGTACACCATGTAATATTATGCAGCCTTAAAGAAAGATGGAGACTTTACCTCTTTAATGTTTACATGGATGGAGCTGGAACATATTCTTCTTAGCAAAGTATCTCAAGAATGGAAAAAAAGTATCCAGTGTACTCAGCCCTACTATGAAACTAATTTATAGCTTTTATATGAAGGCT
>CAUYRH010006816.1:0-93933 GCA_963574655.1 Perodicticus potto
AGGCAAATCCTTCACGTGCCTTGGTTGCCAGTCCACTCTGCTGGCACCGGAGAAGCCTCTACCGGCACCAGAGAAGCCGCCTGCTTCCCCTGGCCGCCCAGAACTGGGAGTGTCTCCTCAAAACATCCCCAGGGGTGCAGCTCTCCTGCTATTGTTCCTGGAGCTGGCTGCCATTCTGTGCCTCAGGAGACCTTTCCCCCAGCCAGGTCTCCTCTCGGCTCACTCGCCTCTCACCACTCCTGAGCCCGAAAACCAGCTCAGTTCAGCAACAGTCTGTGCCCGTCCACACCCCTCAAGAAAATCTCCAAGAATCTGGACTCTGGGGGACAGACCTCCAGACCTCGGGGTGAGAGTGGAGGGGAACACCAGGAACTCTGACTTGCAGGTGGAGAGTATGTTCAGTTTTATGCATGGCTGGAGAGTGCTGCGGCACCCTAGAAGGGGAAGGAGGTTTGATTTTTAGAAGGTCTCTCCCGTGGGGTAGAATAGGAGGACGTCCGGACTCTGCTGGCTTGTTTGTATGGAGGTATGGCATATACTGCGAACCTCCTTCATGGGGGAGGGGACTCCCGTCCGCTTGGTGATGTCCTGTGTACCTTTTTGTTTGTGTCCTTGGGGTCTCAGATCTCCCCAGCAGGGTTGATGTGCGCTCTTCAACCTTTTCTTTTGACTCAGATCCAAGCCATCGGCTTTCTTGCTGAGTTTCTGTCCTTTAACGCTCCTTTTGGACGGGAACCTCTGTGGAAAGCTGGCTACAGATCGCCATCTTGGCTCCTCCCCCCGTGGCTTTTCTGAGGCTGGAGTTTTACTCCCGGTTTTGCCACCATCCTAAAGTATGACCTTGGAGCGTCATCAATCCCTTCACACCCAAATGCTCCCATCTATGATTCCTATTCACCCATGTTCTCGGGCAAGAGTAGAATTTGACTTTTTTGAAAATGTAAATTATGCAGTCACCACTAGATGGCAGCAAACTCCTGGTCTCTGGGTGATCGCAGGCAGCCAGCAGCTTGCGTAATGTTCTTGTCGAAAAACCTGAGTTTCACTTTTAGCTCTGCCATATACTACTTGGTTTTTGATTCCCTGCCACAAAAATCAAAGTATGTATTATGAATGTAAAACTATTACTGAGTATTGTTACCATGGTAGAAACAGGCATACCTAAATATAATGTCCTCTTTTCTACCTTGAACCACTCAAAGATTTTGAATTTGACACACAGAAAAGTTCCGTTTTCTATACATGAGATATCGGACTATTAACATTTGGGGTTTCCTCATCTATAAAAATGGGGGAAATAACCATATCTATTGCTTAAAAGGTATTTTAATGATTGAATAAGAAATCAGGTAGAGCCGTTAACAAACATTAGCTACTATCATTGGTGGTGTTTTTATTACTGCAGTTTCATCTCAGGCCGTGTGGACCCCCTCAGCCATTGACAGTCCCCCTCTCCTGATATCAGCCAATGGCTGCGGACTGGTGCAGAGTCTACCAAGAACAGCCATGGGTCCAGAAACACCTCCTGGAATCCTGTCAGCCTACGTCACTGCAAGAATTTCCAGGTCTTAGGTCTGTAAGTCTGGTCTTCTGATTTAACTAGTCCTCACCACAATTCCCTGACAAAGCTGACACAGACAGTCTGGTCTGCCTTTGCAGCTGGTGTTTCCATAGACGCCCCTTAAAGAGTGAAGAGCCAGCCTGAAGGCCTCCATGTCAACACTGCGAAGTCCTGCAACTCTGAAAACACCGAACCCACACTGCGGAAAGGAGTGGGATTGATTCTTCTTGACCTGGATTTCTGTCTATTCAGTGCAATCGTTGATTCTATTGGAGACAGGGCCCTGTTCTCCCGGATATTGACTGCTCTAAAACCTCAAAGACATGAATCACCCAGGAGGCCACAGGCACCGACTCACTGAGGTAAATAAAATTCCTGGGCCCACCCTGCTCCTCGTCCTTCTCAGCTATCTTCCCTTTGAAAATATTTGATGCGATAACCTGGCAGAATTGAGGTGAAAAGCTGAGCCACACCAGCCGTCGCTGTGGCCAGGAGCCCCACCTCTGCCCAAGAGCAGCACCACTGGCACATCCTGCCATCCTGCTCCCTGGGGGGGCCCAGCCTGGACACCCGAGCTGACCACGGGTGGGTAAGAGGCCAGGGCCCAGGCCTGGGCACATGGGGAGGGGACAGCCGGGCTGAGGAGCAGGGCTGGTCACAAGAAGGCAGAGCCCGGATGAGCTGGGTCTAGACACATCTCACACCCTTTATCCTTAGACACCAGTGGGGATGAAAACACAAACGGGGCCTCAGAGCCACACAGGACCTGAGGCCGCCAGGCTGGTCAGGGACCAGAAGGTGCTGGTCGCAAGGACAGACAAGACAAAAATAGTACCTAAATGTCTATCCCATGTTTGAAAGAGGAATTAATATAGAATCAAAGAAAGAGGAAATGGAAAAAAGGGCTGGCCTCCAGTTATGAGTTCTTCAGCTCAGGGAACATTCTGCAGATATGAACCCACCACACGCGTTGCCCTGTGAGCCCACCGGTGACCGGCTCCAGGCCTGCTCCACATATGTCCTCAGCGTCATCGTCGTTGGTGTGGTGGGTGGCACCACGTTGCCTTGCTGAGTGACCAAAGTGCAGACCGTTAGCCTCTCCTGACCTCCCACTGGACCTGTAGGGAAGCGTGCGAGAGAGGTTGGCCGCCCCAGGCAGGAACCGCAGCCAGGATGCAGGCCTTATCAGAGTATAAACCCCTGTGCCTGTGGTGGCTGGCGGCTGTTGACACCCTGAACGCCACCCTCGCTCCTGCTAACGGTAAGTTTAACAGAACCACCCTGTGAACACAGAGAAATGGGCTGAAAGTCAGAAGACCCTACCCCAAGCCTCGTCTCTTCCCCGGAACCTACTAACTGTATGACCTAGGGCAAGTCATTTACTTTTATTTGCTGTTCTTTTGGTAAGTTAGAATGAACGTCTCTAATGGGGTAATATTCAGGTTCTAAGCTGATCAGCAAGAAAAGAAAACCGGATTCAGCAGGGCCAGCCAGTGTTCTGATCTTCGTAAATTCCCACAGTGTTTTTCTCTCCCTAATCCACATACTTCTCACTGTGTGAATAACTAACCTGCTTACAGAAGATTAACTGGTAACATAAATGCGAGGAATAGCCCAGCAAATCACATGTAATCATCTTTCTGTGTACTTTAGAGCAGTGTAAACAAACTCTCACTATTCAAACACACTCCTGAATTGGTTAACCAACAGCCTGAAAAGAAAATTTACACTGACTTAAAATAAGGCTGTAAAATATGGGCATTGCTATGCTTCAGCCAAACCCTTACGTAATGGTGTTTTGAGTTTACCATACACATCACATGAAATAATGATGAAATGAGCAAGTGCTAACAAATTAAACCATCACTGGATTGGAAAAAATAGGTCAATGGAAGTGGGATTTTGTGATGTGCATTTGCAGTTCTGTGACACTCTCTTAAGAAAGGGTGTCCTTGAGTTAAAAACCTCTAGTCTTTAATATGAAGTTGTCAAATGGCTAGGCAGGGGCAGAGGCAGGGGATGAGCGTGGGAGCTGGAGCATCCCTGTGAGAAGCTGTGAAGTAAAGCCTTTGAACCCTGATCTCCAAATAACCTGTCCCCTGGACAGCCACTCCACCAGGGCACCAGTGTCTCCCTGAAAGCTGTAATTACAAAAGTCCTTTTGTACACATGTGGGCAGATCCAAATAATACCATATAGACTTTGAAAATAAAAATAAAAGATGGGCTATCACAACAGACCCTCCATTTAATGGGAGAAAAGTAGGGAAATACAATGAAAAACTCTCTGCACATAAATTTCACAACATAGATAAAATAGACTAATTGCTTGAAATCCACAAACTACCTAAACTCATTCAAGATAAAACAGAAAATAGGAAGAGTCTCATATGTATTAAGGAAATTAATTTTGTTGTTATAAACACTCCAAACAGAAATGCCCAGGCCCAGATTGTTTTGTTGGTAAATTCTACCCAACAATAAAAGAGGAAATGGTACAGATTCTACAAATCACTCCCAAAAGACAGAAGATGAAAGAACTCTCCCACTTTATTTTTTTTTTACTCTAATACCAATGCTAGACAAAGCTAAGAGATGAGAACCACAACCCGATATCTGTCATGAACACAGATGCAAAAATCCTCAATAAAATATTAACAAATCGAGTCATTCAGCTGTGCCTGTACGTATGTGTGTATGTATTTATCAACTGACCAAGTAGATTTTATCCTGGGAAAGTAAGTCTGGTCCAATATTTAAAAATCAGTCAATATAACCTACCACAGTCACAGTCTGTAAAAGAAAAACAGAAACTCCTATGTGCATCAATAAACACAGAAAAAGCATTTGACAAAATTCCGTATTAATTTAGGATCAAAACTGTCAGAAACTTAGCCATAGAAGGAAACTTTATCAATGTAATACAACTAACATCTTATTCAATCGTGAAGGATTGAATGTTTTCCCCCAGTTAAATGAACAAAGGAGGGACACAGCCCTCGCCACCCCTGTGCAGCTTCATACTAGAAGTTCTAGTCGTGCAATAAAGCATAAAATGATGGGAGATACACACCTACTAGAAAGAAAGAAATAAGACTTTTCCTGTTGGCAGATGACGTGATGCCTATATAGAAAATCTCAACTAATCTATAAATAATAAACCCTCCTAGAACTAAGTATTTTTAATAAAGTTATAATATATAAAGTCAAGGCACAAATATCAGTTATACATCTATATACTAGCAATGGACAATTGAAAAGCAAAATTTTAAAAATATAATTTATAATAACTAAAAAATGAAATATCAGAGGCAAATTTTTAACAAAAGATGTGCAGGATTTATAGGCTGTAAATTACAAATGGTGATGAAAGGAAGTAAAAAAGATTTTTAAAAATGGAGAAACGAGGCTGAGCAAGGTGGCTCACGCCTGTAATCGCAGCACTCTGGGAGGCCAAGGCAGTGGATCTCCTGAGCCCACAGGTTTGAGACCAGCCTGAGCCAGAGCGAGACCTCATCTCTAAAACTAGCCGGGCGTTGTGGCAGGTGCCTGTAGTTCCAGCTACTGGGGAGGCTGAGGCAAGGGGATCACTTGAGCCCAAGAGTTTGAGGTTGCTGTGAGCTGTGATACCACAGCACTCTACCGAGGGTGACATAATAAGACTGTGTCTCAAAAGAAAAATAAATAATGGAGAAACATACTATGTTCATTGATTGGAAAACTTAATTCTTCCTAATAGAATGCTATTACAATCAAAATCCCAACAGAATATTTTGTGAAGGGTCAGGAGAAATCTTCTAAATACGGATCAAAATTGTTTTCACATAGTAAATGAGAAAATATCATGAATGTTACATTAATCAGGTGGATAAAAATATCTCTGATTGTATGGGAAGCCCGCACACTGTACTCCAAGCTTAAATCATTGTACACAGTTATGACTCAATAAAAAATAATTAAAAAAAAAATAAAAGTCAAAAAAAAAATTAATTAGGAGGCTGTTAGGCCAAGAGAGTCCCAGTGCTCTAAGCTCCTTTATCAGGAAGCTGAACCCCAATTCACAGTGAGTGGCCATCACCTGGGAAAAGGAAAATTATGCTTACCCAATCAGAAACTGCCAACTGACTTCTGATTAGAGACCTTGCCAATCTAGAACCACCAACTAAACCCCTAACTAGGGATTTTCCACTTTATCCAATCAAATAATTATGTTGTCTCACTTTCTGGAGCAAAGTTAAAAGTTCTCCCTTCACCCCCTTTCATGAAGCCCAGAACCTCCTGTGCTCTGCTGATGCCCAATTCATGAATTGATGAATGTTCAGGCACACTTACACTCAGTGTGCCTAAGTTTGTCTTCTAATGCTGTCTTTTAGAATGCAAATAATGGAATGTCCAATACTCCCCAGCCCACCTTCAAAGCCTTTTGGAAAGGGTGTCCACTGCAGGGGTTCTGAGAATGTGCTTCTGTGGAGCACAACTGAGCAAAGCCCAAGAGGACCGGGTGCTAGGTGTGCAGAACTTGACCATGTCTTTGATGTTGCTCAGCTGATGAGCCAACCCCCTGAAGACCCAGGCTGAAGAATGCTGCTCCGCTTGCCATGGAGGACGGGGAAGTTGGTGTCTCTCCCAGCCCATTCAAATCTTCATTCCACCTCTTTCTAGTCACTCAGGGTGTTTTGCCTCAATGCAGCTGCTCAAATGCAGAGCATCTCATAAGAAGGCCATAAGGATATATTTGTTCTGAGTTTTGCATCTTTTCTTTTGTTCACAGAGTTTCAAGAATTCTTTGGGGCACAGTTTTTCTTTTCACATCTTCAATTCAATTGACTCCAATTCAATCCGTTCTAGAGATAGAGTTATAACTCTTGATTTCATTTTTGGTTTTACTGTTCTCATGGGACAAATGGATGAACTCTTTGTTCAAAGCATTTTTGAAGAAAGCAGCTTTTAATCTACCTTGAATCTGCATCTATGCTGCTGCCAACTATAGGCTCTGTGGGATTCATGGAGAAGGGCCTTCATGAGACACACTTAGAAATGTAAATTATATGCATAGAAAAGAATTCTATTCAGAAAGAGGAATATAAGTATGGAAAGGTGGGAAATTGTCCTTTGAGATATCCTGGGGAAAAAAATTAATGAAAGGCAGGCTGGGTTCAGGAAAAGTCTGAAGAACCAGGTGCAGTAGGTAAAGAGAATTCCTTGGGGGAGTGAAGTCACACTCATGAGAGCACTCATGACAGGTCATTCCTGGTAAAGAATGGCTCCATGTGGCCCTGGAGCCTCTAGAATGAAGGCATTGAAGCATGCTTAGAGCGAACAAAGCTCATGCCTCACACTAGTCTGCTCCAGCAGCCAAAACAAAACACGTAGACCACCCCAAACAATAGAAACTTATTTTCTCACAGTTCTGGATGCTGAACTTCCAAGGTCAGGGTGTCAGCATGGTGGGTTTCTGGGGAGGGCTCTCTTCCTGGCTTGGTCTTCCCACTGTATGTTCACAAAGTCACTTCTTAGGGGGAGAGAGAGAGAGATCTCATTTTCATATGCCACCAATCTTAATGGTTAGGGCCCTACCCTTATCCTAAAGAACCCATTAAAGCTTTATTATCTCCTAAAGGTTCTGTCTCCAAAGGCAATCTCATTGAGGGTTAGAACTTCAACATATGTACTTGAGGGGGACATAGTTCAGTCCCCAGCACACTTGTTAAAGAAGGGGGGATTAAAGAAGGAAAGAAAGGGTGGATTGTATATATGTGAAAAGTGAATAAGCACCCAGGGCTAGGAAGTGATTAGATGTACTTTGAAATATTTATTTCAATCTGTTGTCTTGGAAGAAATTTATAAATGTGAATTATATATACATGCTTAAAAATCTTGTGAAACTCCTTTTCATGGACGTTTAAAAGAGAAGATAAGATTTCCTGTGGTTATATATGCATAGCTATGGTTGGACTCTGAGCTCTGAACTATATTAAAACTTTTAGATTGAGGAAAGTTATATATTACAGAGCTCAGAGTGGTGTTGGTGTATGTTTACCATAGAGTGCTACTCCACCATAAGAAAGGATGAATTAATGCCTTTTAGATTAACTTGGAAGGAATGCAAGACCGTTATTCGTTCTGAGCAAAGTATCTTGAGAATGGAAAAACCAACATCACAAATACTCATTAATGAATTAGAACCAACTGATGGGCACTCAAGTGCCCTGAGGGAAGTAAAAGTCGCTGGGAATCAAGCAGCGGGGAGAAGGGGTGGGACAAAAATGGACAATGGGCACTCTTCAGGTGACGGACACACTTGGAGTCATGGCCTAAGCTACGTATCAAAAACATCTGTACCCCCTTAATATTCTGAAATTTTAAAAAACATTTTAGAACAAAATTACAAAAATGAAAACACTGTGTCTGCCGCTCACTTCATTTTGGCCGAGTGTGGGCAGCCTGGAATTTCCATGCTCACCTTTCACATTGTTCAGCTCTGTAGGCTGGCCCAAGGGAGGGAACCCTTGCATGTTCTCCCCAAACAAGCAAGAGACCTTTACCATGTGCCTGGGACCAAGACTTACATGTGAACACCCCAGCTCATCCTGGGACCCAAACCCATCCTTCGGGAATGTGCAGAATGACCTGGTGAAGCACTTGGTGGTCCATGGAGTTTTTCCTCACTGATAAATTGCTCTTATAATAATACAAGCATTGCTAGGTCAGGTGCCCTGCCATCTGTCACTCTGCCTGTCCTCTCTGCCTCCTGCCCCCAGACCTGAACCAGTCACATCAGGTTTGACTTCCCATTTCTCCTTTCAGGAATGAGAGTTGCAATTCGCTCAGTGTTGGCTGTAATTAAAGATGCTGCAGAGAGTCTCCCAGGCTCGGGGCCCCCTGGGCCCTGCTGCTGTGCTCAGTACTCCTGGGAGGCAGCTCAACATCTTGACATGCTCTGGACAGCCCCTAGCTGGTTATAGGGAAGCATGCCCTCGCCAGGGCTGTTCTGTGAAAAAAGCTCGGAGTACTTTCCATTTACAAATATTTGGCTGGCTTTTCCCTCTTTTCTTCTCCTGCATCGAGCCAGCTTAGATTTCTCAGGGTGGTGCTCCTGTGTTGGTATTTATCATTTATTTTTTTTTTTTAATTTTTTTTGGAAGTTTTATTTTATTTTATTTTATTATTATTATTTTTTGTTTTTTTGTAGTTTTTGGCCAGGGCTGGGTTTGAACCCGCCACCTCTAGCATATGGGGATGGTGCCCTACTCCTTATTTTTATTTATTATTATAATTATTGTTTTGGCAGTTATGGCCAAGGCTGGGCTTGAACCCGCCCCCCTAGTATATGAGGCAGGCACCCTACTCCTTGAGCCACAGGTGCCGCCCGGTATTTATCATTTATTATTTCTTGCCCTTGACTACCAAGATTTTAGTGAAACCAATCAAACCTAAGTGTGCCTTTTCCATCTATGTAACTATGATTGTCATACATAAGATGGTCACTGCTTTTTTGTTGTTTGTTGAACAAATCTTTCTGGGTTCCTTTAACTGTTGGTGCATTTTGCATTAAGTGGTGGTATGGTCTTATCTGGGCTCCATCATAGGGTACCATTTTCCCCCACAATATTTTTTTCTGTTTATTAAAAATCCATTTGCTTATGTCCAGAAATTGATAAATATACTTATTTAATTTATAAAGGTCTCTTTGAACATTTCACTTTTTCATTCCCCAGCCCTGTTTTCACTGTTGTTTTCTTTCTTAGTTTTTGAGCTTGGCACCATCCTCTGGGGCTGTCCTGTCATGGACATTTCTTCCAGCATCTCTCCTCTGGGAAGCACAACACAAAAGTCTCACTACAAAATTTCACCCAGGGAATCGTCCACTCTGAGTAAATATTCAGGGTCCAGCACAAACCAGTCTTGACCCAATTCGGTAAGAACAGCATTGTTCTACTCAATCTAAGTCAGGATTCTCGGGGAAGAGGGGTGGAGGTTATTAAATGTATGAATTACCCACTTTTTAATAATTCTTACCCAGTACTAACTAATAGCTGAACAGTGACTTCAAATGGGACAAGCACGCTAGCTTTTGGAATCATTCTCTGAATTTGTCTTTCTGAAAATTAAATTTCAACATATTTCTAAGTAATTTTTCCAACTCACACATAATTTCTTAGATTAATGCAATTAATGGCTAGACTAAAAATTAAATATTTTGAATAAATAATAACTGGCTTGGGATTTTGAAAAGCAAAAATGGAGGCAAAATTACGACTACTAACTCTTTGTGCTCCCAGGGACCCAACACTCATTCATTCTCATTCATTTATTCCTTAGCTCTTTGGCTGTAAGCCATGTGCACTCTTGAGTATTTATAAGGTACATGCTTCCATACATTTAAATGCACTTGCATTTAAATGTTTTTATTTAGTGAAAATGAGTAAACACTAAACTATGTTAAAAGAAATGAAGGGCAATTACTTTAATATCAGTTCTTAGCAACAGAATCTCAGTTATTATTATTTTGAGTGAGTAGCTGTATTATTCATGGTTGTCTAGAGGAGCAGAACCAGGATAATAGGCAGATGTACATATAGCTGTGTTTCTGTCTATTTAGATGCACAGAAAGAGAGATGAAGACAGAGAATGATTAATTTTAGTAGTTGGCACACAGAATTGCAGGGCCTGGTAAGTCCAAATTCTGCAGGGTAGCCCTGCAGGCTGGAAGTATTACAGCTCAAGTGCAAAGCCTACCTACTGGCAGAATCACTTCTTCCAGGGTACTCCACATTTTGGAGGGTAACCTGCCTTCCTCAAAATCTACTGCTTTAAATGTAAATCACATATAAAATTACCTTCGCAGCAACATCTGGACTAGTGCTTGATCTGGGTGGCCTAGCCTGACCATGGCACATTTTAAATTAACTATCACAATAACCCAGACAGTATCAGGGCTGCTCCCATCTGGTCATTTGCTATCTAAACTGGGTTTTTACCTAAGTGCTTCCCCAGGCCTGTCACACATGGTCTTACTGGGCCTGACTCTGGCCTATGCAGCCTCCTGCAGAACCCTGTGCTTGGTCACTCAGAAAGTGTCCGGCTGCAAGAACAGCTGTAACTCAGGTCCGGGTCTCATCACATCTGCAAATGGGGTCTGATCTCAGAGAATGAGAGACTTGGACATTTCCCAAGTATCAATGGTGTTTGCATCACACTGTCATCAGTGCTCTTGAGTGTCTGCAGACACTGTGATAAGGACTCCACCAGGAACTGCCTGCAAAGGCCACTGGCGGCCTCCTCACGGCCCCCACACCCCACAGGCACCTCCCAGAGGTCCTCCTGCAGGAATTGCGGGGAGTCGTCTGTGGACCCCCGGCAGGAGCAGCATCTGTCTCCTCTTTATAGAATTTGCCACCACTCTTTTTCTCACTCTTAAAAATGGTTTTCTAGAAATCAGTTTAAGAACCCAAATTCTCACACTCCTCATATTTTAATCAAATATTATCTAACTCTGGACATTTGGTAAGAGGTGCAAATAGACACCAAACAGGCATCAGAATTTATTAGGAGAGGACAAAGGTGAGGTCAGAACAGGCGCTTAAATCAGTGATTTTGGGAGACTGCACAAAGGGGAGTTTGGGGGAGTCAGTGACCGCAATGGTCACACTGCATCCCCGACATGGGTCACTATACCCCAGACCTGTCTCTGCCCAGCTCTGTGCCCTGGGAGCTGAATTCCTTTGACTGAATCATCTCAGCACCTTTTCCCTCGAGTTTGTGATTGGATTTAGCCAGAAAAACATGACAATTTAGGGACTAGGAAGAGAGGAAGGTCAAGACACTTCTCTGCTCTCTCCTTGATCTGGCACCATTGTCATGCCAATGAACATGCCCCTCTGTGCCGCTGTTCCTGTCCCTCTGGTGGCCCCTGTGTTGGCTAAAAACAGCTCCCGTGGTCAATCCCTTTGGGGGATCAACAGCCTTGCAGGTTCCAGAGGTGTAGCCAGGGTTAAGGGAACCTGCAAGGCTGTTGATCCCTTAACCCTGGCTACACCTCTGGAACCTGCTTACTAAGGGACCCTGCTGGATACAGGTTCCCATCTCTCCCCTTACATCTAAGAGAACTTGACACGTAAATGTAACAATTTAGACCTCTAAGCACTAAGAGAAAGTATAGGTGACTAGCAGGAGACCTAAGGCACTGGAAAGGTTCTTGAGCCCTGCCTGGCACTAGAACTAGAAATGATAAAGAAAAACAAGAGAGCTGAAGTTTGAAAAGAATTAAACATTAAACTGGTATTTTACAGCATTAAAAATACTGTAAAAATACCCTATATAAAAGATATAACAAATAGCTTTAGGCAGACCTTTTGCCTTTTAATTTAACTTCCAGGTCCTTTCCCTTCCCAGTCTTGAATCCTAGTTTTGCTCAGGAATTCATTTGGCTGGGAGTTTCTATAAAGGTAACTCACTGCCAGTCCCCACATGCAGGTGTCAGTGACCTTGGTAATCAGTTACCACCTGTGACACGGCCGTGGGCCCAGCTGATGAGCACTGTGGTAAGTGGGCCCTGTCCTCACCACAGTGCCCGGGTCCCTTCCTCTCCCTTGCTCAAACCGATAGCCACTCATTTATTGATTCATTGATTCAATTTGTACACAAGTTGAGTAATGTCAAGGAAGGCTTCAATTACTACATCCAAGACAATATTTATTCACAATTCTTTGAGAGACAGAGAAGTAGAAACAGAGATTTTCTCCACAAAAGAAGATCAATCCTTAAAAGAAAAGCATCTGAGATGAAGTGTCTGTGATAATGCAGCAAATTATTGAATATGATCAAAATATAAAGAAAGTAGAGGATAAAAACAAAGGAAAGCAGGGATTCTGGAGGCTCCAAGATGTCTGTAATGTGGTAAGAAAGAAGAAGAAGAAAAAAAGGAGACATTTTCTATTATTCATCAACATCACTCAGGCAGCTGAATCAAAGCCTTGGCCTGGCTTCCTTTAACAAGCACAGCTGTGTTAGCAGCAAACTTTCTGACCCACAAAAATGGATGTGGCCACCCGACTGTCCAACAAGCGTCTGCTGTGGTCAGCACGGGCCTTGGGAATACCAAGCTTTCCCCACATTGGCAGAAGCACACAAGTCATTCTACTGCAGAGAGTCCCTTGTTTCCAACCAACAGAAAACAAAACAGAGATCTCAGTGCCTGTTCACGTCGAGAGAGGGTAGCTCCTGCTCAGCTCCTAGCTCACAGGAGGAGGTGACAGCTACTCACTGCACCCTCTGGAAAAACACAGGGCTACGGGATTCCTTTTCTTTACACATGACCCGTCCAGCCCTTCTGCAGGTCTATCCTGAGGGTGAGACCTCTGTGCACCACCTCACTGCAATCGCTCTTCCTTCTGGTCACCACCACCCCCGATGTACCCCAGAGGGTAAGTCCCCGAAAATCATCTGGGTTTTTACTGTATTTGCAAGAAACTAACCTTGCTGCTGCCAGATTTCAACTATTCAGGTCTGGTCAAGCTTCTCCTGCTTACTCAGAGAGAAAAAAATGCCTTTTTTTTTTTTTGGTAATGCTGAATTAGTTTCCTAGGACTGCCATAATAATTGGATTAATTATCACAAATCTGGTGACTTTACTTTTTTTAATTAAATCATAGCTGCGTACATTAGTGCAATCAAGGGGTACAATGTGCTGGTTTCATATACAATCTGAAATGTTTTCATCAAATTGTTCAACATGGCCTTCATGGCATTTTCTTAGTTATTGTATGAAGACATTTGTATTCTGCATTTAGTAAGTTTTGCCTGTAAAAACTGGTGACTTTAAACAACACAAATACATTCTCTCCTTCTTCTAGTTCTGGCAGCTAGAAGTTCAAAATCACAGAGTCTTCAGGGTTCGTCCAGGTCTGCAGCCATCCTGGGCGTCTCTTGGTTTGTGGCTGCCTCACTCTGTCTCTGCTGCTGTCTTCACACAGCTGCTGTCCCTGACTCTCTCTGTGTCCTCTCCTATTCTTATAGGGACACTAGTCATCAGATTCAGGGCCTACCCTAAACCCAGGATGCTTTTATTTTGAGATTTCAAACTTATATCTGCAAAGACCTAACTCCCAGTAAAGCCTTCTATTCTGAGGCTCTAGGTCAGGTGTCCTCAAACTTTTTAAAAAGGGGGACAATTCACTGTCCCTCAGATTGTTGGAGGGCCGGACTATAGTTTAAAAAAAAAAACTATGAACAAATTCCTATATACGCACACTCTACGTATCTTATTTTGAAGTAAAAAACAAAACGGGAACAAATACAATTCACACCAATGCATGTGGCCCACAGGCCATAGTTTGAGGACCCCTGCTCTAGGTGAACATGAATTTAGGGAAACACTGTTGAGCCCACTACCAATGACCACAGCTAGGAGAGATTCACAAGCCCCTCATCTCCCCACAGCATCAGGCTCAGCTGCGGAGACAGGCCACTTCCTTGAGCATGTACTGCCCACCCTGGCCCCCACTGGGACCCACTTCCACATTCACCCGTGTGCTTATCTAGTGTCACCAATCAGACCACACACACTGGCCATGCCCAGAGGGGCTGCAGGTCTTCATAAGCTTTGTAGACTTCTGTGGGCTTCTTCAATTACATACTGAGTTGACTTCTACACAATTTCTTACGCTTCTCAACATAATTTACAGAATTGTCCCTCGGGTTAAGAATCAAACCGTGGATGTTGGAGACCGTGGAGAGTGAAATGAATGCATGGGGGTCTGTCAGTTTGTCTGTCTACCCACCTGTCTGTCATCTTCCCATCTACTCATACCACTGTAGATCTAAACTATTACTTACCTTTCTGTAGGATAAAACTGCAAGCTTCACCAGAGATGTCTATTTACAGCAGTGCCTGGAACACGAGCGTTGCTTAATAAACACCAGGGATGGGCGAGGACGACACAGACTTTATACTCTCTAGACCTTTCTTTTATGCCAATTCTCTCTAACCCACACACACACAAATTTAATGTCTAGTAAAATTCAGATGAAAAATCACCCTACATATTTATAAAAATCATGCTTGTGTATATCAGTTAACACCTCTATTATGAGGTTTTTACAAAAATCTTTAGGTAAAACATATAAAGCTTGAAGAAATTATTCTAAAAGAAACAAATATATTCAAGAACATTATTCATCTGGAAAAATGGCTTTGAAAGCTGATTGACATCAGACAACATTATTAAATCTCGTGGGAACTGGACTGTGAAGTAACTAAGCCCATTCTGTTCATTTTGTTTGTGATGTTCAGTTGCAAATGGACCAGGGTCCCCGACGGACAATGAGCAGCCAAAATCCAAGAGTGAGGGTAGACGTTGGATTTTTTTAATCCATTCTTAAGTCTTTTTTTTTTTTATTTCAGATTGACATGAGGGTACAAATGTTTAGGTTACCCTGTTTCCATTTCTGAGGTAAAGTTCAAGTTGTAGTTGAGCCCTTCACCCACATTTTTTTTTAAGCTACTAACCTTACGAACCCATAGGAGCTTGAAAAATACAGAAAAATTGCACGGTCAGAGCTGCCAGCTTTTCCAACACTGATTCCTCCTCTTTGAGGAACCACCACATAGACTTGCTGTGAGTGTTGCAAACTTTGTGACAACTGTGGTCTTGTCCTAAATGCACCCAGTGTGGGGACAAAGTCACATCTGTCTGTGTGTCCGCTGCATTGCCTTGCACACTGCCTATAACTAACCTCATGGCTACCCAGTTCTAATGTCCCTATATTTTTGCTCAAAACTAGGTTGAAAATAATTTTATGTTTAGGATTTTTTTAATGTGGCTACTACCTCCTGCTTCAACATCTTTGGGTAGAAATATGGCCATGTCTCTTACTTTTCAAATAAATTCTTCACGTCTCTACAGTGCCAGCTCATCTAGGAATCAAGCATTTCCTTCTCTTAAGATCTTTCCTCATCTACAGTTTGCCCAAGAAACCGGAGGGTTTTACAGAACCCTAAAGAGAGCGTCCTGCTGTCAGGCAGGGAACTGTCTGCTCCACTAGGGCCCCACAGTGACTTGGCTCTTCCCTACATCTTCCTGGGGTGGGCTCGTCCTGCCTCTTCTGCAGGTCTGTGCCTGACTCCCCTCCTCACCCCATCTGAAACATTCTCTCCAGCCTACTGAGTCCATGGGCTCCCTATTTCCTTCACAGCAGACATCACACCCTCCCCTACGTGTGGCTGTGTCTCTTGTCTCCCTCATTCAGATTTAAACTCGGTCTCCAGAGCCTAGGACAAGGCCTGGCACATGAGAGGAGAAACTAAATGTCTGTCCCCTGAAGGAAGGATTGAACAGCAGGAAGGCCAGGAGGACAGAGGCAGGAAACTGGGGGGAGGCAAGTTGGTGAGCTTGGCGGCAGAGCTAAGCTTGCTCTGGTCTGGTAGATCATGGTAATGAGTTTGGGTTTTATTCTGAAGGTCATGCCAGAATAGTAGAGATCATGAGCAGGGTAGTGACTAGTATAATCACAGTTTTTAAAAAAGGCAACCTTAGCTTTTTTCACAGAGGAATTCAGGTGGAAGCTGACAGATACAGACGAACGGGGAGGTCGTGAGAGAAGCTGGCGAGTCACTTCAGGGTAGAGGTACTGGGACAGCAGGGCGGCCCCAGATTGACACAGTTGTCCCTGGACATCCATGGGGGATTGCTGCCGGCACCCCCATGTCAAAATTGTGGCCATTCACGTCCCTTCATAAAATGTTATTGGACTTGCATTTAGCCTACATGCCCCTTTCCATGTACTTTGAATTATCTCCAGGTCACGTACATACCTGACACAATGTAAACACCATGTGAATAGGACATGCACTATATTGTTAGGGAATAATGACGAGGAGAAAGTGTACATGCTCAGTACAGAGACAGTGTTCCTGCTAAAGAGTTTTGATCCATGGCTGGCGGGGTCCATTAGAGGCCATTAGATGCAGAGGGCCAACCCCATCTATTTCAAAGCTGTAGCTGCAGGGCCCTGCTGTCAGATTGGAGGTGGGCGGGAGAGATGGAAAAGCAAGGAACGCTCCAGAGTTTTCAGCCAGAGGGTTTAGGGTGGAGGTGGAGTCCATCACGTACAGAAGACAGAGGGAGGGGCAGGTTTGAAGTGGAAGGTAATAGGGGCCTTTCTGGACATGTCAGATTAAAACATCTCTCAGGCATCAAATGCACATAGTGCCATGTGCACATTGGGGGTTCAGGGAGCAGACGGGGTTAAGGGGGTAATTCAGGGAGTCACCAGCATTTAGTGGTATTGAAAAAGAAAGGCACTGGGTGAGAGCACCTGGGAATGAGGGAGGACAGAGGAAAGGGTCTAAGGGGAGATCCAGGAGTGGGGCAGAGGGGGAGGCTGAAGCTTGGCACCCGGAGGAGGCCCAAGGTCCAGGCACGAGAGAAGGGCAGCTGTCGCAGGAGTCAGAGACAGGCGGAGACAGAAGAGGCGGGCACAGAATCCAGGGGGCCCTCGGTTGTCTTCTGCTTTTCTTTCTTTCAAGATGAGATGTACAATTTTGTCCTGTGGGAATAAGCCAGGAGGAGGGGTGCTGATGCGGAACAGGGGAGAGAAGATGGCAGGAGCAGCCCTCAGCTGCTGATGTCAGAATCACAGGGGCCGGTCCTCGGTGGAGAGGCCTCCTCGAAAGACTAACAGATGGAGAAGGATATACTGGCAACAGAGGAGCGGGATCATCTACTAAAACTATAAAATGCACTGCCTGTAAGTATTCACGATTTTTCACAGGAACAATGTAGCCTTTCTCCAGAAAGTATTTGTCCTACATAATTGTTTTTAAAGCAAAGTAAGCCTCCTGCTTCCCTGGATAAGGAGTTGTTATCCACATGCTGTAACATCATGAATGTGCATCCGCTAGTTTCTGAATGTGTGATCCGTGCAACGTGAAGTGAGCGACTTCACGACTTTCCCTCCCTATTACAAGGAGCAGGGAAGGTTCAGAGGTGCAGAAGGTGGGTGCTTGGGAGCAGGATACTAACACCTTTTGTATGAACTGCATTTTTATCGGTTTTTGACTTTATTTTTGTTGTTGTTTTGAGAAGATATTTCTCGATTGGAATCGTAACACAATTATAGTCTGCCTTAAATGGGTTTACTTGAATTTTGATTTCTATCTTATTTCTGGATGAAAAAGATACACCTTAGAAAATCTGAATTTCAAAATGGCTCAATCAGTTATCAGCTCTGTGCCCCTGAGTTAGTCGACTCACTTCTCTCAGCTCTGTTTTTACACCCTAAATGGTGCAATAGCACCCACCTCTTAAGGCCGTCATTAAACGAGGTGAGATGAACACACAAAAACCTGATGTGACACAAGAAACACAGGAGTTACCAAATAAGGAAAGTATTCTTCTCTTAAAAGAGCCGTCAAAGCTGAAGCAGGTGTCAGGCTCCTACCAGGCATCCCGGAATTATTTCCAAAATCGCCCGTGCGATAGTTATCTTGCTAATGCCATCCCCTTCCTTGTGCGTGAATCACAACTTCTGGTGGGTCACAGGACCCAGGTTCTGCTGAGGGTCCCCCTTTCATATCACGTGTTTCACATCTGAACACTTTCGAGTCTGAATGAGACCCTGGGTTTGTCAGGACGTTCCCTAGAGATTATCTGGAAAGTGACTCTCTCTGCTTCAGGTTTTCGCTGGACACCTTATTTGATTTCAGGTTTTAGACTTTAAAGTCTTAATGAAAAATATGCCAGGGGGCAATATGAGTGGTGGCCAGTGGAGTTTGTTTTGTTTCTGGAACATTGGCCTCTTTTGTCTACCAGGAGGAATGACTCGACAAGCAAGGAAAGCCCAGGATCTCTGAGCATCGCAGCGACCAGCGAGAGCCGGAAGAAGTGAAGGAGGGTCTTTTCCAGAGGCTTCTGCTGAGCCGTGGCCTGCCAGCCCCTTGACTCTAGACTCCTGGACTCCGGAACTGAGAGACAAGCAGTTTCTGTTTTCTCAGTGACCAGGTTTGCTGTTCTTTGTTCTGACAGCCACAGGAACTGAACTTCAGGGGGCTGGAGTGGGCCCCGAGTGTGGAAGAGCTCAACCAGATGGCCTCCAGGGCTGCTTTTCTGTCCAGCTGTGCCATCCCTGCCATCTCTCTGCTCTCCTTCCTCCTGCGCTCCAAGCAAACTCACCTCCACATTCACCGATGTGCGTGTGTGCAGTGCAGAGACATATTCTGGGGTTCAGATGAGTGATGGGAGCAGACACAGCCCATCCCCGCAGAGGGAGACTGGGAGCATCACTAGGGTGCCATGGAAACTGCAGAGCCAAACTAAACATGACTCACAGGCTTTTCCTACACCACTAGTACACACACCGTGTGCAAACATGAAACTCACCCCCACCATCACACCGAGTTCAGCTGCACATTCTTACCAGCCCTAAGCCAGGTTCAGCAAGCAAGGTCACGGGTCAGTGACTTGGCCTGAGGGCTACAGCTAGTGTGGGTTGTCTACATCTTGGCGAAGCCTGAGGCCAGACCATTGCTGTCCACTGGTTCACACAGATGCTTTGCTGCCCCAGACTGGTTTGAATTGATGCTTAGTGTAAAGGCTTTTATGACTGCAATCCGTATTTCATTTCTTGCCATAAAATGATAACTTGAGAAATGTAGAGAAGTGCACTGTTAACAATTTAACATTCACTTTCAATAAATAGGAAGCATTTTGCAGGGAACTGCAGCCCATAATGGAAATCATAATTCACAATCCATGCCAAGAAAATGTAAATTCTCGGTTTCACTGTACCCTGTGCCCAACTAGAAAACCCCAGACTTGCTTTGCCTTATAGATTCTCAGTATGATAGATTAATAACCATAGTGTGAAAAAGCCCTGTTGAACACAGCATGCACCATTTTAAATGAAGATGCCAAACATGCCAGCCTTTCTTGCAGGGATGGCAGAATTGAAATTGCCCCTCATTTATACGAGACAACTATAAATGCTGAAATACAGATCATCATGCATTTAAAATGATGCTGCCTATGTGCGTCCCCTGCTAATTTATGCTTTCTGCAGTGACTAGTGCAGCAAACATCTTATCTTCTGAACTTTTCAGAAAATACCAGTCTTTGAATCTTGAAATTAAACTGCACTTAAGCAACACCACAAATTCTGTACCTGTTAAGATCTTTCCAGCACCCTATGACTTGCATTTATGATAATCTACGCGTCGGCCACCTGCCCTAGAATTCAGACCTAATAAAACACAGAAGTCAAGGGCACAAAGACAGCAGTTATCATTCATCTTTTAGCTGGAGCAAAATAAAAAGATGTCAGGTAAGAGAAACACCCGTATTTCAATAGATTGGAATTAGAGGTGAGAAATGAGTCAGCTGTTTACTTTGCTTGTAAAGAAAGCTCTTTCCCACTCTGCATGCTGGTAAGGAGAGCTGTTCAGGTACCAGAGGGGCATCAGCGGAGATTCAATCAGTGAATTAAACCTTTCAGCGTTTTATGTGTGTAAAAAGAAATTCTCAGATCAAGTCACAAGCACAATGGCTCTGACCCACATGGGATTTCTCCCTGCCTTCCAGAGCATACTCCAAGGAATATTTTTAAAACCCAATATACACAAAAAAAGAGAGAATTCCCTTTAAAATAGTTATTTCATTTTTCTTCACCATTTTGAGCTGAAGGGGGTAAGTATAACAAAATGGAGAAGTTCACCTTATTTGATTCCCAAGCTAAATATACACGTACCATTTCTATACCAAGTTTGATAATTGTAATGAAAATACCAGTTGATTTGTTTAATTCTCTTTAAAAATGTGAAATTGAGCAGTAGGGCTTCTGTATATTTCTCTCCAGGGTTCCTGTGAGCTAAAGCAGTCTGCACATTCACTTCCTATCAAGGCTGAGTGTGTGGACTACCCCCCAGTGTGGATGAAAAGCAAGAAATGAAACTGGCTCAGGCTCCAGGCTGTGCGAGGGAACAGGCAGCTGGGAGGCCGGGACAAGAGCTGCCCACTGCCTGGTTGACGAGTGACCTTGAGTTTGGCTTTGCCCCCCTCATGCATTCAGTAGGTCAAATCAAAGGACTCCAAGCGAAGCTGCACAAAGGGTGACTCATCTTGTCCACTTTCACCCAAATTGAAATGTTAATTCAAGGCTGAGTTAGGGTGGCATTCTGCTCCTGCAGCATGAAAGAAACATCTGGGCAGCCCAGTGAAGGGGAGGTACCCGGTCACTAGAACTCCAGCCGACCAACACTTAGGGGACACAGCATGACTCCCCGTGACCGTGGGAGCGGGACAGCCCTGAGAAGAGAGCGCTGGAGGAGGGTGAGCTCCAGCTGACCGTAAAGGAAGAGCTTTGCACCCTGGCCGTGGAGGGAGGGACTGTGTCTACCCGCTGCAGGGTGGGCAGCAGAGGATGGCGTGAGTTCCGAGACCACAGCCTTCTGGGGTGGTCCGCCTGTTAACTGCAGGTGGGAGCCTTAGCAATCCTGAGCCTCCCCGAACTGGACTTGGGCTATAAATTAGGATGCAGCGACAACTGAAGCAGGAATGTCCATGGGCAGGACGGGCTGTCTCTGGGGAAGGAAGAGGGAAACTCAGCATGTGTCTCTGCTCATCTGCATTGTCACAACGCAAACTCTGTCAGCCAACGCAGGCCCTTCTGGAAGGTGGCGTTACAAAGAGATAAAGCAGACACCAGGCTTGAGAATCTCCTGGGCAGACAGACAAGTTGGGCCATGCAAGCAAGACCTAGGTTGCTTCTTGTAAGTGCCTCTGATAGTCAATAAAACTTAAATCACATTCTAAAGATGACAGGGGACAATCCCCTGTAACCAATCCTCTGCTGTCTGAAAACCCCACTGAACCCCAGTCATTAAGTGACTGGCACGCTTTTGCTTTGCAGGCCAGCCTGCAACTCCAGGGCCCCGCCTCTGAGCGTCCTCTCACCACACCAGGTTTGAGCTCCCCTGGTTCTCAGACTTCCCTTTGTGTGCACAACAAACTCTCAGGTTTCTCAGTCTGATTTTATTCTTGACAGTGGTCAGCGAAATCTGGACACTGCAACGGAATCCGTAGAGCTGAATTGGAATCTCCCCTAGTTGAGTCACAACCGGGAACAGTACAAGAAATACAGTGCAGGTGTCCATGACCCCGGCTCTGGAGTCCGCCAGGTGTGGGTTGGAATCCCCGCTTGATAAGTCCCTGACCTCCCTGAGCTCCCCCTCCACATTTGTGAGAGAATGAGAACAATGGGTTCTCATAAGTCCTTACAAATGGTAAGTATTCCTGGCACTCAGGAGGCACTCAATAAATTATAGTCATTATAATAAAGTCGATGGGAAATGCTGCAGACTGTGGAACAGGCCTCCTCTGCACTTTCCAGGCTCCTGTTCAACTGCAGCGGCACTTGCCAGTCACAGGAAAAGCCACCTGCTGCCCACAGGAAGAAGATTCCTCAGAGGACACGGGAAGATGTACACCTTCTCGGAGGGTGAGGCTTTCATAGTAATCTTTCTGCGAAGTCCTGCTGCCCCACACAGACCCACGCACACTTGGAAAGTCTGTTGTGATCTGGCAGAGCCTTCCGCCAGCATTCTAATTTTTCTAGCAGCTTTACCAAAAGGTGAAAAATAATGTCCAATTCAAGCTTCACGTACCTCCATCTGACGCAATTAGTCAAGGCCACAGTCAGCTCTGTGCAAAAAATTATAATGCACCGCTTTGTGCAAATTTTAGTCATGATTAAAAGTGATGATCCTCTGGCTTGGCGCCCTTGGCTCATTGAGTAGGGTGCCGGCCATATATACCGAAGGTGGCGGGTTCAAACTGGGCCCGGGTATGCTAAACACCAGTGACAACATCAACCAAAAAAAAAATGGCCAGGTGTTGTGGTGGGCGCCTGTGGTTCCAGCTACTCAGGAGGCTGAGGCAAGAGAATCACTTAAACCCAAGAGTTTGAGGTTGCTGTGAGCTGTGACACCACGGTACTCTACCGAGGGCAAAATAGTGAGACTCTAACAAAATAAATAAATAAATAAAAAGAAAGAAATAAAAGTAATGATTCTTTAGTAATCTTGAAATGTTTGTCATAATCCTGCTCAAAGTCCTACGTATTATATTTTAAGTAATAAACTTTATATTTTAGAGAACTTTGGGGTTCCCAGCAAAACTGTGGGTGCAGCACAAAGAGTTCCCACATACCCCCAGACCCACACATAGCCTCCCCACCATCAATTTCCCACACCAGAGTGGGCTGCGTGTTACAAGTGAGGAGCCCACACTGATATGTCACTTTCACTCAGAGGCCATGGTTTATATTGGGGTCCCCCTTGGTGTTGCTCATTCCTTGGGTTTGGACAAATGCACAGTGACATGTTCCACCACTGTAGTGCCACACAAAGTAGTGTCACTGTCCTCAAAATCCTGTGTGCTCCACCTGTCCCCCACTGCTGTTTTACTGTCTCCACGGTTCTGCCCTTTCCAGGGTGTCATATAGTTGGAATTAGGCACAGTGCCTTTTCAGACCAGCTCCTTTCTTTCAGCAATAGGCTCTTACGTCCATGGCTGTTAGGCTTGTCTCTCTCTCTCCTGCTAAATAATATTCCGTTGTCTGCATGTAACACAGTGTGTTTATTCATGCACCTGCTGAAAGACCCCTCCTCGCTTCCACTTTTGACACATGAATAAACCTTCTATAAACATCTACATGCAGGTTTTTTGCATGGACACAAGTTTTCACCTCCTTTGGGTAATCATTGAAGAGCACAATTGCTGGATTGTATGGTAAGAGGCTACTTAGTTTAGTAAGAAACCACCAAACCACCTTCCAACATGGCCATGCCTTCTGTGTCCTCACCAGCAATGAATTCAAGTGCCTGTTGCTTCTTGTCCTCATCAGCAGCTGTTGGCCCAGATTTTCGGTTAAGACCTTCCTGTTTTGAGATTGGTGCCTGTGGCTCAAGGAGTAGGGCACTGGCCCCATATGCCAAGGGTGGTGGGTTCAAATCCAGCCCTGGCCAAAAAGAAAAAATGCACACACACACACAAAAGACCGTCCTGTTTCTTTATTGATGTTTACTTGGTCCTCCATGCTTCTCATAGTCAGGCATCAGTTTTGACACACAATTTGATGAATTTTTGCAATGTTTTCATCAGTTCTGCTCATTACTGACACCCTGACCTTTCTGCATCAGTGATGCTTTCTCTCCCCTCAAACAAAATGTTTTATCTATTTGTTGTCTTTTTTTAATTATTTTTTATTAAATCATAACTTTGTACATTGATGCATTTATGGGGTTCAGGGTATTGCTTCAATATACAATGTGAAATGCTTACATTGAACCAAGTAACACATCCATCACAATTATACTCATTTTTTAATAGTTTTGAAATGTTTGCATCATGTACATCAGGTGAGGTCCCCCCAAATAATCTCCCTCCTTCCACATCCCCCTCCCCTCTCTCTCCTCTTCCCTTCTACTTTCTGGACTATAGTTATGTTTTTGCCATTCATATGAGCATGTAGGTGATTACATATTGATTTCATAGTAGTATTGACTACATTGGATACTTTTTTTTCCATCCTTGAGATACTTTACCAAGAAGAATATGTTCCAGCTCCATCCAGGTAAGCATAAAGGATGAAGTTTCCTTTTTTTATGGCTGCATAGCAAATTGTACACCATGTTTTATCTATTTGGACACTGCCATTTTCCTCACAATGTTATCCCCATAAACTTGGACTAACATGTCCCTGATTTCACTTCCACTCTTACCAAGTTCAATAAGAAATTTATGAATGTTTGTTTGTTGTAATTCAAGATCGGACGTTCTCATGATGGTACACAAAAACACAACAACTATAACGAGTGCCACTCAGCAAGACACCGCCACACGTTGACACTGACATACCAAGGCTATGCTACCTTTCTGAGTTGTTTGTACAGTGCCGCCAATGTAAACGCATGGTGGGAGGTTCTCGAACTAAGTTGTCAGACCCTTAGAATAGAATAGTCTTTTATCAGATGGATCTTTTTTCAATTTTTTAAAATTTGGGGTTAATGTGAAGGCACATACAATTAGATTGCAATGTTTGCCTCCGTACAGTCCAAGCTGTGGCTGGGTCCTTCACCAGGAGGTCCGTCACCACATACCCACATCTTTTGCAAATATTTTCTCCCCGTCTACTTTATCGTCTCATTCTCCTGTCAGTGTATTTTGCAAAGCACAAGTGCTTTCCTGGTATCATCCCTGCCCTCCAGGCTGCCCTGGCCCACTGACACTTCGGAATATAACTTTGGTTTCCCAGCTCAGTCAGCCTTGACCCTGGGGGCTTACACTGTGGCATTCACTGTGAGAGATGCCCCCTCCCACGTCCAGAGACACCCCTGGTGATGGCACGGAGAGTGGCAATGCCCCTGGTGTCCCAGAGGCCCTGTGGATGCCCTGGCAGCACCAGCCTTCTCTCATCCACGTTTGGAGAATCCCAGGTACTAAGGAGAAGTTGGCCCCCAGCTGTTAGACAACATCCAACTGGGAGAAAGAGCAGAGCGTGTCATCACCGGCATGGAGCCTCTGTGTCTCTGCCTCACCTCTAAACGGCAGTGCTGATTAAATAGTAATTAATTCCTCAAGAAGCCAAATTAAATAATCAAGTAAGCTACAGGTAATGTAATTACAATAGTTATTTAGCACTTAATGAAACACTCTCCTAAGTGCCAACATAACGAGTCTTTCTTCTGTCTTGAAGCAGCCCCCTTACCCTGGAGGAACGATCCTCGCCGTCCCATGACAGTCTAAGAACTCAGTTGGAAATTCACAGCCCCCTCATGGTGACAAGGAGCCCAGCTTCATTGCCCTGTGCAGCAGGGTGCACTGAGCCCCAGCACCACCCAGCACTGATGCAGCCTCAGGGACAACCTACAGGAAGGCCAGACGCAGGAGACCACGACAGGGAGGAGGCCGTGGTACAGACGCAGACCCAGCAGGTGGACCCCTGGGACCCAGTGAGCAGGTGCACCTCATGCTCAGTCCAGCTGGTGAAAAGAAAAGACATGAGGGCAAGAGCTAGAAGGAGGTGTCCATAGCCACCATGGCGCGGGCTCTAGAGCCGCCTTCCCGGCTCAGACTTCAGACTTCAGAGACTGGACTCCTGCGATGAAGTACTGAGGCCACGTTCTGGGTTTGACTTTAATTTCCCTTGGCAGAACCCTATTTCTTCCCTTCCAGAACTGTCTGAAGGGGACACGGGGACATCAGCAGCAGTGTCAAAGGGTGAAGACCTTTGCAGAGACACAGCTGCTGCCCTGGGACCTGTTCACTCTGGCATGCCCTCACAGGATGGTGGAAATGTGTTTGTAAGACCAGAGACATTGACAGTACTCAGAAGGCTGTTAGCACTTTTGACTGGATCCTGGGTCTTTAATCACATTTTCTTGAGACCTGTGTCAATACACAAATGGATTGGGCTGGGCGTATATTACCTGCTAATACAGATTAGCCTGCGCTCTTCCCATGTCTACGAGAATAGTTGATTTTATTGAAGTCAAAATGCCGCGTCTGAGGAGCCTTCTTACTTTGCAGGTATTTTTTGAAGAGTTTGGTGCTTTTGTTTCAATGTTTTATCCTTAAGATAAGCAAGCTTTCCTGGCCTAGCTTATTTCCCTTAACATAACGTCCATGCTGCCAACAATGGCCCCATCCTTCCCTTCGTGAGGCCGACCGGTATCCGTTGTGTGCAGGCCCATGCCACCTCCACCCCCCATCCGCTGATGGGCCCTTAGGTGGACTCTGTCTCTCGGCACCAGTGAATAGTGCTGCAGTGAGTGTGGGGGCGCAGGTGTGTCTTTGACATACTGATTTCACCTGCTTGGGATAAATACCCAGTAAAAAGTCGAGCTCATAGATGTAGATAATAGAGGCTGGAGTGGTGGGGGAAGAGGGGCTTTGGAAATATTGATCAAACGATACAGATTTATAGTAAGATGGGAGGAATATGTTCAAGAGACCTGTCGCACACCACAGTGACTATCATTAATGACAGTATGTGGTATTGTAAAAAGATGCTAGAGAGTAAATAAGTGTTCTCACCCCAGAAGAAGATAACTAGAGGGTAATGCATTTGTTAATTGGCTAGATTCAGCCATCCCACTAGGTCTATATACTTCCAAATATCACATGTACGTGATAAATATGTACCTACAATTTTGTATGTCTGTTTAAAACATTATTTTTCTTTAAAAAGGTAAACATGCTTCCTTTTGCTGCCACCCTGCATGGCACGGTGCTGCCTGTGAGTCACCAAACTCATGGACAGCACCAGTTTTAACCTCACGTTCCCATCAGGAACGTGGACTGCGGCAGACCATTGTTAGGAGGGTGTTGCCATGGCAACGGAGGGCCGCGGAAGGCAGAGAAACTGACAGTCACCCACACAACTCAGGCTGGATCTGCAGGCTAATTAAAAGGTTCCGTGCTCAGGGTCACCTTGTAAGCGAGAAATGTCAGTCAGAAACCCCCGGGCACAGACCGCTCCGCCCAGGTGCCCCCAGAACACCCAGCCACACAGGCAGGGGCTGGCTGTCCCCAACGTCGTCAGCTCTGCCATTTCCCGGGTGGGGAACTCACGGGGCCACGGTACCTGCCAATGCGGAGCCCTCTTATTAAATGAACTGAATCTACCATGTGCCAGAAGCGCCTGGAGTGGGGATGCAGAGCCATGGATTGGAATCAGGCTGCTTTCCTCAGATCCTAGTTTAAATCTGATGTCATCTGTAAGTGAAATTGCTTTCAAAAACTTCTCTATGTAGAATATAAATGTCTTAACACAATAACTAAGAAAATGCCGTGAAGGCTATGTTAACCAGTTTGATGAAAACATTTCAAATTGTATATAAAACCAGCACATTTTACCCCATGATTGCACTAATGTACACAGCTATGATTTAATAAATTAAAAAAAAAAAATAAACTTCTGTAGGCTCTTAGAGGCTGGCTCTGAGAGTCTCAAAATGTGACCAGCCAGCCTCAGCAAGGCTGTGAGCCGGAAGCCTCAATCAGTAGTTGTCATGCCCACTGTGGTCTCTTGGGATAAGTCAACCCTACACATCTCCAATACATCAAGTGGCTTTGAAAACGTGGAATCAGGACCTTGCCTTACAAAGCCCTGCTGCCCATTGGCACTTTGGCTCCAATCTACCTCTGCAGTCATATCCTGCACTGTCCTCAGTGGTGTAAACTCATCTCCAAATAAATAATATCACAGAATATATATGGGGGCTTGGGTTCCTATGCTAGAGCTGAACTCTGACCCTTTAGGAATCAGGGGAAATAATCAGAACAGAAAGAGAAGTTCCCAAGAAAACTAAGGCAGCCTCAAAAAGAAGCCAGAATTATATACAGGATCCAGCACCTGCTGGAAGGGAAACTTGATAGCCCTGGGGAGGCAGCCAGATGCTGGGGATCAAACCTCCCGAGAACTCCTTGGGGGCTCCCAACTCGCTGATGCCACGAGCGCCAACATCCCGGTGTTGGGATCTTCCCAGGACAAAGCAGCCCCACAAAGTCACCTGGGGAGTACTGGACAGGATTCAGGATCTTCTTCCTCTTCCCACTGACCTGAGGTCCTTTCTGAGAGCTTCAGACTATGTATTGCCATAGGTTCTAGAGTCCGAACCTTTACATCCTAGCCTCCCTGGGACCTTAGACAAGTCACCTAACCTTGCTTCACCTCCCGTTTTATTATCTTAAAATGACAATGTTGCTACTTCCTTCTCTACGTTAAGGAGGGGATGAACTACGATAATCTGTGTGATGCTCAGAGGATGCCTGAAGGATGCCGAGTCCTGAGTACGCTAGGCATGCTCCCCCGTGTGCCCGCTGGGACACTTTAACCTCAGAGAGTTCACAGTGGAGTTGCTCTAACAGTAGTCCTCTCTCACTAACCAGCAGCATTGTGAGGGCTCGGGGCAGGCAGCACATTCAGGAGGCCAGGTCCTTTCCTTGTTGCTGCCCCTCGCCTGCATTCCAAGTCCTAGGAAAGGACAGGGAGAACCTGAGACACATGATGTTGGGGATTCAGGGCTCAGGACATCCCTGGGGGGGGTGGGCAAGAACCCCTCTTCCTATGTCCTGTCAGTCTGGCAAAATCATGGCCACAGCTCACTCAAGCAGTCCCTGTCTAGATTTTTATTGTTATTATTTAGTGGACAGGAAGCCTGATGTCACATCTGTTGAGAAAGCAGCGCAGATTAGTTCATGTCAAAACCCACTCAGTGAATTGCGAAGGATGACAGTCATGAACGCAGATAGACAGGAAACTGTTCCTCATGGAGCCCTCAGGGTCCAGTCCCACCTTGCCCCAAACTGTAGCCCCCTCAGCGGGATCTGGAAGGCAAGGGGTATGTGGAGGGGACCTGCCCCATCCCATGCTGATGGCCCTAAGCACAGTCCCTGTGCTGGCTGTGCCCAGGAAGCCGTGAGCAGGGTGCATTCCAGGCCCGTAGCCTCCGTCCCTGCGGGACTCTGTGAACTCAAGGAGGCCAGGTGTGCAGTGTGAGCGGTGTGAGAGGGTGTGGCCTCTGACCTCCATGGTGGCTTCCCATCAGGATCCCAGTGCTGAGTGCACTCACCCCCCACCCCACCTTGCCTCACCCACTACTCCCTGCTTTCGGTTCTGATCTCCCTGTGGCCAGACCCTGTTTGGAGACCTGTTCAGGCCTCTGACCATGGCCTGGGGATCCAGCATCACCATTCCCCTGAAGCCCAGCACCTCCCAGAGCCCTAAGCCCCATGTCACACCAGCTCCAGCCGTGCACACACCTCCGTCTCCTGCATCCTGAGCCTCCTCCCCTGGGATCCTCCAGCCGCCTCACTGAGCAGCTGGGAAGCAGCCCAGTGACAGGCCACGTGGATTCCATATGCAGCAAGGGCTGGAGGATGCCAGGCAGACTCCTTGCAGAGGAACAAGCAGGGGACACACCCAACAGAGTGCCACCATAGTTGCTCTGGACTTCGGGGCTGTCTGTTAGAATCTGGCAGCCACCTCACTGGCTCTGTTTAGCCTCTCGGGGCTGGGTTTTCATTTCTTTAGCTGCCACAAGGCTTAGCTTGTCTGTGTGCCTGGCTGCTTTAATCCTGTCTATTTTTACTCATAACTACGAGATAAATAGACAAGGATTTCAAGATTGATGGGAACCTCTTTGTTAAAATTAGCCATTCTTTACTAACTGCCTAAGAAAGAAAAGCCAAATCATGCACTTTCTGGAATAATTTGAAGCATAAAGATGCAACTATTTATCAATTAATTTAAAGTTAAGTGAGCTTTTGCATACATGAAACTTTAGGACTCTGATCTAATGGATTAAATTTAGAACACTCCACAAATGAATTCCAAGATGCTGGATATATATATTCCAAAGCTGTGACTTCCTGAAGTTTTCTTGGCAGAGTAAAAGAATATATTAAAATCTGGACTCCTTATGTGTTTCCCAGAAGAAATCAGCAGCCAGTTTCTTCTACAATAAAATTAATCCATAAAGTAAATGAACAAAATGTAAGAAATAATTCTGTTGGGGCCTATGGGTCCTTTAATGCGAGCCATATTCAATACAGTTTTTGCCTCATCATTCTAAGGCCCTTTGAAAAATATGTTAAATCTTATTGAATAAAACTTGAAACAGATATTAAAGATTTCTGGGAAGCTCTTAGGGTCAAAATGAAGATTTATAGCAATGGAAATAAATCTGATTTCGAAAACAAGTTTTGATCACATTGCACTAACGACCTAGAAAACTTGTCCTCAGGAGAACACAGGCGCTCCTTCCGTGAAGCAACCTGTGAATTGGAGATAGCACCATTCATCTTAAATCAATAAGCAGCGAGGTTATAAGAGCAAAGATCCCAAAATATAAAGCAGGAAATCGAGCCTGACTCGGTTTGATTTATGTCGCCTCGCCCTCGGAGACGTAATACCGTACAAATTTACTCCAAAGACTTTATAGAAGAATTAGTGCTCAGAGAAAAGGAGCTAATGATTCTCAGAAGAAAGAGGGAGCAGAGAGGGGGAAGAGAAGAGAGAAAGGCAGGGAAGGAGAGGGAGGTTTCTTCATGAAAACAGTGAGAAATGCCTGAATTTATATCCCCCACAAAAATAGTTTAAAAACAGCTCCAATAACATGGAAGTGGGACTGAGCTCAGGCCTAGAAAACCCTGTATCCTGCTGATTTGTACATCACAAGCCTCAGCCAGGAAGCTACACAGGTCCCTGGACACAAGGGCCAGGAGGTGAACTCATGACTCCCTCTCTCCACCTGCGGTGGCCTTGAGCCACCCGACGCCCAGTTAGCAGTCTCCCAGAGACAGGGAGAGGGGGATCCACAGCAAGGGTTTGGAGATGCCCCCCCAACTGGAGCCTCCAAGCTGCAGGCTCCTCGGGTTCCGGCCCCTCTTCTGTCCCCCTTGCCCCAGGCCCACCCAACAAGTCACTGTCCTGCTCACACTGAGCACCATGGCCTGCCCACCAGGGAAGATACTCGCAGGCTGGAAGCTTCGATCTTGTGTCCTCTCCTTCTGTCTTTTTAAAGGGAGATGTATGCATCATCCCTGGCCAAGCTACCAGCTGGACACTGTGCTGGTGCATGCTGTGGGATGTGGACAGAGCCCAGCTTGGGCCCTGCAGGAGGGGCCAGTGCTGCTGGCCCTCTGGGGAGGATGTATGAGGGCATCTGGAAACTGGACCAGTTAAAATTCAGCCATCTTCTGTGGGTGGGGGAGTCATGGGGGTCCCGGACAGCACAGGGCCCCCCTGCCACACCTGCATCACACCCGTGGTGAAAGCTAAGTGGCACTTCACCGTAAGTGGGGACCACATTTTCCAAGCACATGCATTGCAAACAGCACAGAAAACCTCTGGATCCAGCAAGAAGGAGCAGAACATGCACATTAAGATGTGAAAACAGGAGAGAAGCAACTTAGGGAACAAACTCACTGCCTCTGGGAATTTCCCTGGAGGCAGATAAAACTCAAGATCTCTGGGAGAATTGAACAGGTGACTGTGAGAACAACAGAGGCAAGCTGGGGAGCAAGGGGAGGATGGAGTGTCTACTGTGATAACACAAAGGGGTGCTCTGGAAAAGGAGGGGCTGAATGTTAAAGGCATGAGAAGGGGATTTGGGCTGAGCCTTAACCAGCTCCAGACACTTCAAAGATTGAACAGGCCTGTCAGCGTCAGGCTGGGCCCTGGCTGGAGCTCTGCCTGAAGTTCTCACTCTCCTTCCGTGCTGGTGTTTGGCTGGTGTTTGGCGTCCCCACCCCACGCCCTCCCAGGCACCTCGGAAGGCCCAGGAGGATGGAGGAACGCAGGGGTCAGTGGCCATGCTCAAGGCCGCTGCGGTGTTCCCTTTAGCCTAATCCAGCTACATAGTCATGAGCGCATGGTGCCAGGAAGGGGGCAGGGAGGGCACCCCTCTGAGACCAGGTCTTTCTCCCCCGTCTTAAGGCAGAGGAAGGTGGCTTCAGCAGCAGCTGTCCCACCTCGTGGCCCCCCGCCTCCCTTCACACGTCCTTCCACGGTCCTGGGCTACTCTTCACCCTCCACTATGGCCCGTGTGGCCGTCCTGCCAGGTGCACCTAGACGCCCAGTGGGCACCTCACACGGAACTCGGCCCCCGAGGGGGCTGTTCCCCCTCCGGCCCACCGTGGTCCTAGTGTGTGTTTGGTCTCAGACAAAACATGGAACCTGCTTCTGTCATTGCTCATGCCTCCCTCGCCTCCCTTTATAAATGGCCACTGGAGAGAGAGAACATGCTTTGCAGACTGCGTGTGCATCTTCACGTATGTAGATTGCATGGGCATCTGCTCATGTGTGTGTCGTGCATGCACCTTCACGTGTGTAGATTTCATCTGCATGTGTGTAGACTGCGTGCACGTCTTCACGCGTAGATTACATGCCCCTCTGCACACGGGTGGATCACATGCCCGTCTTTGCGTGTAGGTTGCATTTGCACATGTGTAGATTGCAGGCACCCTGCACGTGTGTAGATGGTGTGTGCATCGACCTGCTTGTGTGACAGAGCAGCACCACAGGGACTATTTACTGCCAAGAAATGTGTAACTACATCGTGAGTGACTCTCCAGATCCCAAACAGCCCTCACACGAACATCGTCACCTGAAGAGGAGGTGACAGAGCCCAGGACATCCTCAGCAGAGTCAGACGCGGTGTCATCATTCCACCTGACAGCACCCGCCCACCAACAAGAGAGTGTCCTAGCTTGCTCTCTTATGAAAAATAGAAAAAGGCTCTCTATATCCCCCGGCAGGTCCCCAGGCAGGACAGCTTGGGGCCTGCTGATTGGGTTTGCTTTGCCCCCGCTAGACGGCTAGTGTCTTCAGGTCACAGACCATGGTGGCCCAGATGAGTGTCCCCAGGGGCAGCACAGCACCAGCTCCCTTGCAGCCACGTCTGTGTAATGCACATTTGGACCCCACGGCACAGGAAATATAGCTTGGGCAGTCCCTGAGGAAGCCTGTGCTGAGATTTGCAAAGTATCGCTGTCTGCGCCTGGACCTGTTCCTGGTGCTCTCAGCTAAACAGAAGTGCTGTGAAAGATTATGGCTTGGAGTTTGGGAATTTTTATTGGGGTTCTAGGAAGCCAAGAATTTCTGAGTAGTGCATGAATCACAGGAAAGAACCTGGCTTATTTTTCACCCAAAAATTGGCAGGATTTGCCCATGGACAGATGCAATAGCTCCTAAATGCAACCTCCTGTGATGGTATCTCTGAGTTCCTCAGGACCACCCTAGCCAAGACAGATGGGGAGAGAGAAACACCCCTTGTCCCTCCTTCTGTTTGGCCTTGAGCTTGCTTGGACTGTGTCCAGGAGCCTGGAGCCTCTGCCTTATAGAAGAGCCTGCTTCCCAGGTGCAGATACCTAAAGAATCACAAAGCTAAGGGAAGCCCATCTTCCCTCTCATCAGATCAGTAAAATTAAAGCGTGACAGTGTCTGGCACTGATGAAGCAGTAAAGGAGTAAACCTTCACACTTCTGGGAGAATCACGGAGTAGATGCGATTTGGAAAGCAAGTCGGTTGTGCCCAGCAAAGCGGGGGTGTGCATGCAGCACAGTCCCGAGGGATTTGCATGATGGCCAAGAAGGCATCCTGAAGTATGTGCATGGCACTATTATTTGAAACACTAAAAAAATAGCAAACAGCGTAAGTGTTTATTAACGGAATACTAGGAAAAAAAAGAATCAAATCTAAGAGCGTCACATACATGAATCTTAAAATCAGAATGTCGAGTTGAGAAGGTAAGCTGCAATACGGATTCTGTGCAGAAAGAGTTAAGGCTGTGGGCCTGACACCCTCCTTAGAAAGGCCTGCCGGCAAGGAGTGCTCTCCACGGCCTCCGGCAACTTGGATTTGGGCGGGTTCTCACCATCTGAGACGCGCAGCCACTGCACCAAACTGTGCAGACGGCGTAGCTCACACCGAATACCTGCTCTCCTTCTGCGCGGGTGAGACTTCCGTACGTGCCAGGTAGACCGGCCCCCAGTGAACCTAGGCTCTGAGTCTCGAATGAGCATCCTCTGTCGACTGACGCCAGAGTCTCGAATGAGCATCCTCGGTCGTCCTACCTCGCTGCTGCGGGAGTCCAGCATATCCTGCGTGCTCCACTCCCACAGGCTCTTAGACGCTCCCCCATGGTTTCCCCAGACCTCTCACCACGTTCCCGTCTGCCTGGCTGGATTTGCTCCGTGTCTGCTCCCTGTAAAGGTCCCGGCAGGAGCAAGTGGCCATCTGCTGAGTCCTGGAAGTCCGCTTCGTGGACCACTGAATCTGAGGGTGTTACTGGGGACCCCACTCACAAGTATAAACAGAATTTCATAGTTTAGTGTGAATTTGAGAACAAGCAAAACAAGATTACTCATGGTTTATGGAGACACATGTGTGATGCAAAACTATAAAACATCCCCCAGATTAATAAACAAGTGGACGGAGCTAGGCAGGTCAGATCCTGTGCTCTGATAAGCCGAGTGATCCTCAGACACGGTAGCCTCCTGTCATTCCGTCTTACCTGTCTCAAATACTTTCATAATGAAAAAATCATTGAAGAGGCATAAACTGCACGTGTAAAGAAGGCATCTCTGAAGCAACTCAGATGAGTGCATTGCGATTGTAGCTCATCCTTTCCTGACATTGGTCCCAGAGTTTTTCTATGGGATACCCAGCAGCCTGAAAGAGGAATCCCGAGACTCGAATTCAGGAGGTGGCACAAACCAGGCATTAAAGTTTTTCCTAAGCAGGGATTTGATGGCAGGAGAAGGGGGCAGGTGTCAGCACCCTTCACACCAGATAATCAAGCCAGGGTGACAGCAAAGGAAAAGGCCCATGTCTGAGGTCTAGACTTCCAGGGAAGGGAGACGGGTGGGCTGTAATTTCATTACCCATTGCCCCGCTGATGTGTACTTTGTTCACATACAGGGTAGCACAAATCAGCAAATAGCTGTTAAGTGCCTGCAAGGGGCTGCATGTGAGAAACGCAGATAAACTAAGTCACCGTCTTTGTCCTCCAAGAGCTCACAGTCTAGCGTAGGAGCCACATGGGGTCAGACCCATGGGTCCTTGAGTTGTGTGAGGGGGCAGCAACAGCGACCCCTCCTCTGGGTTGGTCACAACTCTTCCTCCACTGCCCGCCCTCAGGGTCTGGATACCACGTGTCCTCGACAGGCTCATGCTGAGTTGAACTGTAACCAGCAGCTCTGGGTGAGGCCCCCTCATCAGCCTGGGCCAATCTTCCTCAGCCTGGCCCTGTGACACGCAACGTGTCTACTCACCCGCATCCCTCGGCAGGTGCCAGACCCACCACGCCGTCTGCAGGCCACCATTCTCTTGTCTCCCTCTCCTTGCCTTTCTTGAGCATCTCCCTGAAAATCTCTGACGTGTCTGACCCCACCTTGCTGGCTGCCTCCCAGAAGACCCAAGGGTAGCACCACAGTATTCCTGGCACCAGCGAAGGATAAGAGTATCGTAGGAACTAAACAGTAATTTTTCAATGAATAAATGGCTTCTTCAGAAAAAATAATAATTTTCAAAGAAAATTAAGCAGTTCTCTACAAGGAAACTATAAACTCTCCACCGACATCCATAATTAAAGAACTTTTTTAGCCGACAGTATCTCGTACAATCAAAACATGGTTTGCAACTTACTTTAATTTTCTTCTCAACATTTCTTTATTGGCGAATGATTAGCAATCACACTAGCTGGAACTGCCAAATTACAGAAATAAGTGATAACTTAATTTCCATTTCATTAGTCTAGTCACGCTGCCTGTACCGGAGTTCTCGTGACAGCACTGAGAGAGCTGAACCAAATCTGTGTCAACCATGTGTGCTCATAGTGATATTATCAGGGACCTGAATTCTGTCCTCTGTGCAACTGTCAGCATTTAGGGGCTCCGGTTTTCAGTGCTGATCCCAATAGTCCTGAATGTGGGCTTTCTAACCTCCGAACAATTGAGAACAAGCCACTGCATCGGCCCAGAGTAGATGATGCTGAGACATCACACGAGTGCAGAATTCCTCCACCTTGTTCTCCAGGAAGTCATCAGGAAAGAACTGATGGCAGCCAGGCATGGTGGCTCACACCTGTCATCCTGGCCCTCTGGGAGGTGGAGGTGGGTGGCTTACCTGAGCTCAGGAGTTTAAGATCAGCCTAAGCAAGAATGGGACCCATCTCTACTAAAAATAGAAAAACTAGCTGGTATTGTGGCAGCTATTTGGGAGGCTGAGGCAAGAGGATTGCTTGAGCCCAGGGGTTTGAGGTTGCTGTGAGCTGTGACACCACAGCACTCTATCCAGGGTGACAGAGTGAGGCTCTGTTTCAAAAAAGAGAAAAAGAACCAGTGGTAACAGACATCCCCTTGCAGCCCAGCAATCCTGCTTTTGTGGTGCTGACTTCTCAGTAGCCCAGTTTACCAGTTGTACTTTCTACAAAGATGCAATAATACTGCAATATTTGTTCTGTGAACTTCAACTCCATGGTCCATTGTCAAGTTCTTTTATGAATCTAAAATTGTTCTCCTTGTCTACCTTAAGAAAGAAATAGCAATGACCCCCCCAAAAAAATATTTATTAAGCATTTGTTACATGCTGATGTTAATTTATTTAATTTTTAATGCAACGAGGTGGGAACTATTATTATTCTCATTTTCAAATGAAAAAATAGAGACTCAAAGGTGTTTAGTAACTTCTCTAAGGTCACGCGGCTAAAATAGCCAAGACAGGGTATGAAACTGAGCACCTGCTCTTAACACCTCCTCTGCATTTTAATTTTTTTTAAAAAAGGCAAGTAGCCTAAGATAAAGTTTTTTTTAATTTTATAGGAAAAAACAAGACTTTTGATATAATTCCAGTTTAGATGATGTCACCACGGAAAAACAAGTGCTGCCAACACATGCCCTTTTGAGTGAGTTGGTGCCTTCATAATGATGCTCTCTTCCTTTGACAAAGGGGTTTCTCCTATAAGCAGACAGCTTGCTGCTCAAAATTTGTTAAAAACATGTTTAGCATGCTGTTCAATCTCTCTTCTAAATTCAAATGTGAAAATATTTTTACTGCCCTGAGTTATCACCAAAGCAATGGCCAAGCATGGGGTCAGGGAGGAGGAGGCAAAGTTTACTCTCTTGGTAACAAGTAGTGACATTTGGAACGTTTACCCAAGAAAATACTCTGTAATTCAATGTGGGACATGCAAGATATCATAGCTATGGTCATCAGTAAACTCCCTATATCACAAATTTTAATTACAGGGGTTAAATTTTAGGGCATCTTTAATTTAAATTATTTGGCAATCCAACTCTCAGCCGTGGTCTGTTTGTTCTTTGTGCTAACGGGCCCTGAGCCCTCTGCCTGCTCATCCGACCCAGCTAGAGAGCAGGAGATGGGGGGAGAGGCTCCCACAGAGCCCCAGTTTCAGCTGGTACATGGCTCACGCCTATAATCCTAGCACTCTTGGGAGGCTGAGGTGGACGGAACCCTTGATTAATATATGGGTATAAATGATTTGGTTACATAGTTTTCATTTGTTAAGTAAATTCCAACTTGTAGTTGACCTCTTTAGCCAGGAGGTGTGCCTGTTAGATGAGAGCACAACAAACCCCCACCCCGTCCCGTCTCCCCTTTCTCTCCCTCCCCCCACTTAAATTTAATCAAGTGTCTTTTTTCCCCCTTGGGTGGGCATGTAGTAGTTCATCTACTGGTTTCAAACTAGCATTGTGCATATTGGATGCTTGCCTCTCCATTCTTGTGATATGTAGGAAGATGTTCTCAACTCCATCCAGGTGAAGACTAACAGTATAAAGTCTATCCCTCCAGCTCAGGAGTTTAAGAACAGCCTGAGCAAAACTGTGACCCCAGACTCCATCTCTATTAAAAATAGAAAAATTAGCCAGGCTTAGCGGCAGGTGCCTGTAGCCCCAGTTGTTTGGGAGGCTGAGGCAGGAGGATCCTTGAGCACAGGGGTTTGAGGTTGCTGTTAGCTAGGGTGATGCCAGGTCATTCTAGCCTGGGCAACAAAGTCCAGCTTGAGTTTCAGTTTTGTGTTTAATCTTAGTGCTCAGGCTTCTGAGAATGTGCACAACAAGAAACTCCCCACACATCTCCATCCTGCGTCCAGACAGCTGTCAGTCCTGGCAAGTCTATTAAACCCTCAGAAAGTCGCTTTCCTCGGATATAAAATGGAACAACGGAATCCTGGGGTTTCAAATAAAACAGAGTTTGGAAGTGCTTAGTTCAACATGAAGCCTGGGAAAGAGGCCGTGTTTCCTGGAGGATGACTTGGCAGTGAGTGGCAGGGTTGTGGACTATTTTCGTCTCCTCTTTCTAAACCCATCGACATTTCTTATTTCACTTAAATAGGAGAACCAGTGTCCCCTGATAATCGTTTTAGTCTCAGTATTTTCAAAGAAGAATATCTTGATAAGTAAATGTGTGGCTTACTTAAAGTTAATCTAAGAGCCAAGTCAAGAAGTTCATGGAAGAAATGAAAATCCAGCAGAGCCGTCAAGTGGGTACAGTCTCTGGGCCAGTCCTCGCAGAGTTCCTAATGGTTTTTGACAGGCACCGTGCAACATGCTGGTTAAGGAACATGCTCAGAATGCAGTAGCTACTGTGGAGATGCTGAAGTGTCTTCAAGCTATTACACAAACATGTAAGCTGTAGGACACTGACATGGTCAAATGATTCTCGCTTACAGAAAAATAAATTGCATCTTAGGACTGCACCTGTGACTCAAAGAAATAGGGCGCCGGCCCCATATACCGGAGGTGGTAGGTTCAAACCTGGCCCCAGCCAAAAACTGCAAAAAAAAAAAAATTGCATCTTACATCTCGACCAACTTTGTACCTATTTGCAAATATTTTGCTGTATTCCTTTGGAGCCTTCCACTGTGTTTGTTATAATTTTCCTTTGAACCAGCTATAACATCATACTCATTAATTAAAGAGTTAAATAAAACCCCTGATGAGTGTTCATTGTGTATTGCCATAGCAGTCATTATTTTACTATATCATAAAAGTATCACTCAGTGGCACATACAAAAGACAATGGCAGATTTTCATACGAAAAGCTGGAATCCAAACCTTATCTCTACTTAATAAATGAAACACACCACTGCCCATGGCCTCTACTGCTTAAAGCTATCTCAGGTATAAATGTGCTCACTATTCAACAAACAACCACAAAACCGGGCAGGGAGCTACTGACAAGGGGGCATTTCTGCAAAGCAGGGGAAGGTTAGTACCAGTGTTCAACATTCTGACTCTGGAATTGAAATACACCGCAGTAGAAAAACAACAAAATCCTGGGCAGAATGAAGGAGCCAAGTCTGTTCTTAGGCCACATTGGCTGATGCCAGAGAAGTCCAGTGCCCTAAACTGGCTCACTTCCTAATTTTCCCCCATTATTTCTGTACATAACACAACGTGTCATCTTCATCCCTAGGAAGGAATCTGTCACATGTGAAATATTTTATGAAATTGATAAAATACAGTTATAAAGTTGTAGGCAACTGTCTAACCATCCAAGTTCTTCTTTCTCGTACTTGTTGAATAATCTCAAATAAAACAATCTCAAAGGGATCTTACAAGCCTAGTCACAATTAATTCTATGGTTATATGTAAATGGTCATGGTCATGCGTGTTTTATTTTATTGTTTAAATCTGTCAAAAATAAAAACCACAAGTATTCATTGGATTTGAACAGGATTAAACCAATTTAATTGGTAATAAGTAGTTTAAAATGTCACCTTGGCATGGAAGCTACATGAAAGGATCGAGCTGAAATTAATTTTACAGAATAGTTCTTAATGGAAATGGAAGGTTAAGTAAGAAAATTCAGCAGATGGGAGTGACAGTGCCCCTGATTGACATGTCTATGGTGCCTGGCATCACCCCAGAGGCAGGTGCAGCTCCTCCTTCATCGTTTCACTTACAGGCAGTGTCACTCATTCAGATGAAAGCAACAGGAACCTGACAGCTCACCATCCTCGGGAGCTGGCAAAGATAATGATTGTCTCAAGCTGTGTTTATATATAGTGTCTGCTCTGTGTTTCAACAATTTGGGAGTCATTTGACCTCCCCTGGAATCTTACCTACCAATTTTATTTGGAATACAAAAAGACTTTCTCGTTTTACTTTAGTCTCTTTGAGTGTGACTTGATGAGCTAAGCAGAAGGAATAACATCTGATGGTAAATTGCCTATTTGAATCTAAAGGAGGTTGGAGGTTTGGCTCTCAGAGAAGCATCTCCAGGGCAGAGCTTCCAAGACACCTTTAGGTTTCTGACTTGGGATGTTTTGAATTATTGAAAAGACTACAATACCACCCTACCCCTAAATATCTCTAATTCCCTTATAAGAGCCTGAAACTCAGAGTCACCAGTAGGGGCTGACCTGCTAAAGTCATTCTTCTTGAGAAAATGGGAGTACAAATCCTGCAGGACATCTAAGCATTGCCCAGAAGAGCTTCTTCTGCCCAAAGGAGCCTCTTCTATTAACTCATCCATAGGGAATATAAAGCCCTGCTGACATTGAACTGATGGCATGCCATTCTTTTAAGTTTTTGGTCCTTTTTTAATAGCTAATAACTTATAAAAGTGATAAGAAAACATTGATATAAGAAATTTTCACTTTGATGATTTTTTTTTTATATTTCCAATTGTGATCTTCTCCTGAGTTGAACTGTGTCCTCCATATTCCACTTCCAGAATCTATGAATGTGACTTAAAGAGTATCACTGAATAGTCAAGATGAGGTTATTAGGGTGACCATCCTGCAAATAACTGGTATTTTTATTAGGGGGGAAGAGACACAGGCAGAATGCTATGTGTCAACTGAAGAATGACAAGATCCATAAATTTGGAAAGGAGGGCTTCATTTCTATTAAAAGATTGCAGTTGCAAGGTGACCATCCTGAGAGGCTGGGAAGCAACAGCCTTGAGCAGAAGCTGAGAACATGTCCTTAGAGGGAAGGACACTGGAAATAGAAATTTGTGCTGAGTAGGGTGACCAAATATATATATAAATGAAATGAGAAATATGCCCATGCACAGTTGAACTTCAAGCCCCTTCACAGGTTGTATGTACAAAAAAAAATGGCGGCAGCATGATCTGAGTGTGGAATTTTTGACCGTCTTGTGTCCAAAGGTAAAGCAGAGGACACGAAATCCTTCACTGTGCATCCTCCATGGACTAGTCAGAACCACTGCATGGTCAGTGGCCACTTATCAAGAAGGAGCACTGGACAGTTGTCCCAAAACTGCAAAAAAGGAGGAACAGCACTAGGAGGATGATTGAAATCAGCCGTAGAGTGAGACGTCTTTCCAGAGGGTTGGTTCCTTTTCTCCATAGGGAAAAATGGCCAATGGTGGCTAACAAGGAAGGGGTATAATGAAATGTGTCTTACCTCCCACCCTGTAGTGGTGAGGAACACTGTTTTAAAGTTCTTCCTTGCTCCCTTTGGCCAAGGGTTGGGAAACTTAGGATTTTATTTTTATTTCCCACATGTGATAATGGAGACAAAAATTGGATTGATGCATTTGTAAGCTAAGGATTACCAGCTACTAGAGAAAAAATTCTCCCTCAGACCTTCAAAAATAGCCTGACCCTAAAGACACCTTAGTTTCAGACTTAATCTCCACAGGCTTCTATTTTTTTAAGCTATCCAATTTGTGTGAAGTTTTTTTTACCATGACCAAGTGGAATTTATTCCTGGAATGCAAGAGTGGTTCAACATACAAAAATCAATTAAAGTAATACACTGCATTAATAGAATTAAGTGGTAGGGGAACACACATTATTATTTCAATTAAGTAGAGAAAGCATTTGTCAAAATGCCACACCCTTTCATGATAAAATACTCAACAAACTGGAACTAGAAAGTAACTATATCAATATAATAAAATCCATATATGAAAACCCATAGCAAACTCTACAAAATTTTACAAACCTATTAGAAGTTTTTGAAATTAATTAATGGGTTCCAACTGGCAACTTTTCAAGGGGTAGGGTAGGATAGAAGATGTTAGAATACACCTGTCAGAAAAGCAAGTGCTCTCATGTAAAAGTGAGTTTCAATTTTATGGGTACCAGGTAATAATAGACACAGTATTTCTTGCTAGAGGTCATGGTCAAAAAATCCATCATCTCTTGAGTACTTTTTCTGGAAGCAGTTCTGGAAGAAAAGGAAGAGCATTAAGTACAAAGGCCTGTGTGAGAGGAGGAAAATCAGTGATAAAAGAAAGTATTAAGGAGTCACTGTGAGGGCAACTTTCCCTCCCTAGTCTCTTTTCTGCTTGCCAAACAACCCACCCAATGGCTGGAAGCCTTGTGATTAGCCCTCCACATTCAGGAGAAAAAAATGTAATTTAAATCAAAAATTATCTTGGAACTATCACAAATGTTTATAGCTCCTTTGAGGGCCATCTCTTCTCTGCAAAGTTCTGGTTCAGTGACAAGTATCCAGCCCTCACACCCCCTAATAATTCTATACAGAGCTCCCATCCACTCCTCTGGCTTCCTCATGTGCTTGTCCTGTAGAATATATTAGTGTCAAGATAGTCACTAGCCCCCTTCCTGCACCAGCCTGTGAGGGGACTATATTTCTTGCCCCATTGAGGGCCAGTGATCATTGGCTTACTTTGACCAATGAAATGTGGGAGGAAGATCATTCGCCCTTCTGAATTGAGGCCCATCACTTGGCCATATGGGCTATTGCTCTGCCTGAAGCTCAGGAATGTGCAAGGTGGGGGCTTATGTAAGTTGGGCTTCAGGGAACAGAGGCAGCAAACCAGAGGCACAGTGACTGCACTGGATATTTGACATGAGCAAGAAATAAAGCCCATAATAGTCCACCAAGGGGTGGGAACCCTGTCACTGCAGTGAGGTGGTCTACGTTGACTTCTACACTTTCTTTCTGAGGCTGCTGGGGAAACACACCATACTGAGGGTCTTCAGAGAGAAGGCTGTGGTGAACTTAAGGGTGCACAGGTTGGATGCCTCTAAGAAGGGACGTCTTGCCCCAGCCACTGACAGACACTCTACAGTCAGGGATGAACCCAGTGTAGGGACCCTGCTCCCCCCCAACTATGTCTTCCCAGGTGAGACTCACCCCTGTGGCCGGGTCCAGACAGGGGTATAAAGGACTGGCTAACTCAGGACAGCTCTAACAGGCCCTTTACTCCAGCATCCTGTGGGGTCAGAGTGGTGCCCACTTTCACTCCTTCCCCTCACAGCTGTCAACACACAGTTCCTTCCGAGCCTACATTCCACACACTAAGCCCTATCTCAGAGTGTCTTCCCAGAGAAGCTGACCTGCAGAAAGAGCAGAGATGTGGGGTGTGCTGCCCAGACCCTGGGCCTCCGCACACTGGGGTCACCCAAAATAAGGGGTAGGCAGATTTCTGGCAGCCTCCAATTTCTTATCACTCCAGCAGCCTTGCCCCAGGCAGCCTGGCACGGCTCCCACCAGGCAGAGGGCCCATAACATAAAAACCTTAATTTTGGATTAAAATCACCTTACCCCCAAAGACCCAGTTGTTTCTAATGACTGTGGTGGGTGAGAGAGATCCCTCTCAGAACTTGGAGCCCAAAGTGCTATTTGGGCTGGAAATTGGCTATTTGAACACCCCACAGGCCTCCGACTGGTTTCCCTACATGACAATGTAAGCAGTGTCTTTGGTGATATTTTTTCATTCTTTATAAAACAAATAGAGATGTAGAGAAAAAATTAAATCTTTAATTCCCCTAATATTAGCCAATCACAAAAAGGAAAAACTAACCTCACATGTGTTAAAGTTCAGGACAGAAAGAGGCTCTGGTCTCCCCTGCTGCACTGTTTACCAACAATGACACTATTAAACGAAGCCACCAGCTTCTTTCATTTCAACTGCAGAGAGCTGAAGTTGGAAACAGTTGTGTTTTAGGGAAGCTTGTGAAGTTAGGGTGCATGCATCTTCACGTGACACGCAGACCTTCTGTTTTAGGGAAGTTTATGAAGTCGGAGTGCATACATCTTCACATGACACGCAGACCTTCTGTACTGGTGTAGACTGCTCTGCTTTAGCCACATTTGGGAAGAAACACGGGATAAACACCCATGACAGCAAAAGCTTGTGTTATTAATAATGTATGATGAGAAAGATCTTCTATGCCCATCAATGTTGGACGTGAAGGAATGCAACAGAACAAACAGATACTATGCCACACGTTATTTACACTCTGTGACTTCCTCAGAGTAACTAAGACTAGCAAATAAGACAGTTTATGCTAAAATGCCTTTGGAACCAAAAACAGACAACAGATGTGGGCTGTATTTGAGGGCATTCACAAGCAGTGTGCAACCCCACACCTTGAGAGCACAGCATGACTATGACATGGCAAAGCTGAATTTGTACTGTCATTTGAATATGTCAATCTGTTCATGTCATATGTGTCTCATATCCCATGTTCCAAGTCCCTAGAGAGGGAAAAATTCTCCCACATACGAGGTCTGACAATTAAGCTCAAAAACTCATCCTAGAAAAAGTGTCACATACTCATTGCTGGATATCACCATGGTCACTTTCAAAGCACTCCTCTAGGGAGTGCACACCCACACCAGTGCCTAGTCCATCCTGTTAAGCAATTTTAAGCAATTTTGAAACTTTTTTGGAATAGTCATCAGAGCTGTCATCGTATGACACACAAAAACACACAACAATAATGAACGCCACTCAGCTAGACACCACTACATGTGGATCTGAACACAGCTGAGACACTGATATACCGGTGTCACAAACCCGTACTCAGTTGTTTGTACAGTGCTGCCACGTAAGCCCCTGGTGGTGAACTCTGATGGCCATCCCAGAAAAAGAGTTCCAAAAGTGTTTGGAAGGGTGTACTAGGCAATGGCACCAGTGCACAGCTCCCTAAGGGGAGAGCTTCAAAGATGACCATAGTGACGTTCAGCAATGACTTGTGCAGCACTTTTTCTAGGAGGAATTCACAAACTTAACTGTACTTAGCAGCACTCAACCCTCAACACTGTGGCAACCATACTGGGAATCCAGTTCAGCAGGGGACACCTCCACAGGGACAAGGTACATATTCTCAGGAACCTTCTGAAAAGCTCAGTGAATAACAAAGTATTTAGCAAGGTGCTTTCAGGATGAATTCTATTTCAGTGGACAAGGTGATACTTTCAGGATGAGTTCCATTTCAATGGGCAAGGTGATGCATTTTAAGGGAAAGACCTGATTAAGTACAGCAAAGAGGAAAACAAGCGCCACGTCCCCCAGGTTGGTAGGGCAGGGCAGTAGGCCTGGCCTGGGAATGGGGACGGGACCTGACAGCTGGCTTGGAATCACATTGGACAGGGCTGGCCCTTGCCTGTTAAGGATTTTGACCCAAGGAAATGCAGGGAGAAGTATTGAAGAGTTTTGAAGTATTGAAGAGTCTGATAAGACTACTTGAGACTGTCACATGGGGAATTAATTGGAGTGACCCCAGCATGAAAGAGGGAAGCTAAATAAACCATCAAGGCGAGTCGAGTTGTGAGCACATGGAGATCAGGGTGGTGCCAGCATACGATGGGAGGTCTACAAATAGCTGTTGGTCAAGTGCCAGGAAGTAGCTAGGGAGAAAGACAGAGTTGCGAGAGACCGAGAAAGCCAGACATGCAAGGCCCATCCACACACTGGGCTTGGGACCCAATATATGATGAAGCTATTCTGAGTAGGGGACCAGCCTGTCCAAATGCCACGTGCACCTTCCACGACTCAGCGCTGACAGTGGTGGACCAGCCTTCCTCCTGCAGCCCTAGGGAGCTGCTCTAGAATCACCTTCTCCCTCGGAGCCTCAGCCCCAGCTCTCTGTCTCTGCAGCCATGGAGAGGCTTTTTGTTCACGGCTCCAAGAGCTCACTTACTATCTAGACGTGGCCACCTCAACTGAAGAGGGGCAACAGTGTTTGTCCAAAACATGAGCTGGGGGTATTCTCCTGGAAGAAGCTGCAGCGTGGGCAGAATGATAAGATCTAGGGTGCGGTGCTCTCCCCTGAGAAAACACAGGCAGAGGAAACAATTGTGCAGCACTGTCCCCCGCATCGTGAGCTGGGAAGCAGAGTCCTTCCCGAGCCTGCAGAGGAGAAAGTGGCCCCGACAACAGCCTGGGGCAGCCAGGCCGTGCCCCACCCTCCGCCTGCTGTGTTGTCTTAAACTGCCAAGCTTGGAGAGATTTGCTGCGAAGCAATAGAAAACTAAAACGCAGGTCTTGACAAAGCATTCCTCAAGGCAGCTGACCTCCTTTTGCTAGAATTATTATTGTTATTGTTATTATTACTTGGCTTCTCAAATGTCTAAGTCTGAATCCCAGCACGACATGGCCTGCCCAATATGTCACCTGAGGAAGGGTGGTGTTCACAGGAGTGTGAGAAGCGCTGAGAAAACTCACCGGGGAAAGACGCAGCACCAGCAGGGGGGACCCGGCAACCTCAGAACAGAAGAGAGGGGGACTTTGATGCGGAAGCTCACCCAGACACCGGGACCTCATCAGTGGAACAAATGGCCCATGTTCTGCTGCCACTACCAAGCCCAGCAGAAAGGCAGAGGCCGAGAGAACCCAGGAGAACTGGTCCCCGCAGACCAGTCCCCGGCAACATGGCAGGTGGGGCAGGGTGCAGGGGTGAGATGAGAAGCAAATAGGTGTTCAGGCCAACAAGTGCCCTGAGTTTGAGCAGGCAGAGCTTGTGAGACTTCAGGCCCTGAGAGAAAGATCCCCCACCATAAATTAAGGGAGGGGAGGGGAGGGGGGAGGATGGGTAGAGGGAGGGCAATTGGTGGGTCCACACCTACGGTGCATCTTACCAGGGTACATGTGAAATTTACTAAATGTAGAATATAAATGTCTTAACACAATAACTAAGAAAATGCCGTGAAGGCTTTGTTTACTAATTTGATGAAAACATTTCAAATTGTGTGTAAAACCAGCACATTGCACCCCATGATTGTAATAATGTACATAGCAATGATTTAATTTAAAAAAGTGTCGATTCAAATTTTAAAAAAAACTTAAAAAACAAAAAGAAAGAAAGAAAGGAAAAGAAAAAGCTGTTAGCCAGCTACCCAGGGACACTAGGATAAAATCAAAGGGTATGCGGGTGGCAAGTGCACTACCCATGACTTTTCCCTGCTGCTGTCTGCCTGGCTCCATCTGCCACGATCCCCATGAAAGGTGGTCCCCGCCCCCCGCCCCAGATCCCCAAAACTCCACTCCAGAGCGGGCACTATTCAGCCACACTGTTCACCCCCAGGGGCTAACAGGATGCTGCTTCACACCAAGGGCCTGGCCCTTCACTGCTCCTTTGTTTTAAAGTCTGTTTCTCTTCCTTAAAAGTTCAAACCAAAGTCACTTGCACATAACTTTTCTGAGCCCCACCACCACCACAGGGAGAATTAACTGTCCCCCGTGTCCTCCCACCTCTGTAAACTCTGTGCTTGTTTCATTCAGGTCGATAACACTTGCCTTGCTTATCCATCTGCAGAAGTAGCCCCCACCCCAACGAGATGCTAAGTGCCTTAGGGCAGGAGTGGTGTGCTTTTGTCTTTCCGGTCCTCAATCAATGCTAACTATGCAGGGATTAATTGGGAAGGAGGGTCCTGCTGGAGCTGGATAACCCAGTCTGGTTAATCAGCATCTGCAGACAGAGCCTTGGGGGAGGCAGGCAGCGTGCAGTCTGGGAAACGGGGCTCATTTGTCACTGTCCTAACAACCACTGGGAACCCATGACCTGCCAGCAGCCGTCTGCAAAGTCTCTTTCCTGAGCGCTGAGAAAAACCAGCATCTAAGCTAAAATACATGATTATAAAGAGAAGTTTACCACTCAAGCAATTAAACTGTTTTTAAACATATTTGAAATAAACAGTAATGTAAACGGGGTTACCAAAACATGAATAGGAGATAGAATAATTCCTCACTAGGGCAAGTCCAGAAGTAGGTGCCACCTTTCATGGCCAGTTTGAGTCAGTGCCCAAATTTAAAAGTAATAAACTGGCATCCTTTTATAAATATCTACACTTCACATTCGTCAGAATTCTGCTTGACCCATCCTCTCCTGCCCACATGAACTCAAAGGGCAGCAGATGCTGAGACCCCTGCCCACCTGTGCACTGCAGGGTCGAGGGGAGGGCGCCATTTCTCTTGTAACTTCACAGAGTGTGTCCTCATTCTGTTTTATATGGGCACAGAGGCCGAACCGTGAGCCTCCAGGACAGTGAGCACCTCTCTCCACCTCACCCCAGTATGTGCTTTTTTCATGTTGATTTCTCACAATACTAACAGTCCAGATAAGAGTGCAGCTGCAGGTCCAGAGTTTCCAAGCCTGCCCCAGATGTCCGGCTCCTAACGTTTAACTCTGCACCTTCACCTGGGTATTGATTTCTCCACATTCACCATCAGTATTTGATCACAAAGATGAGAACGACCGAAAAATATAACTGCAGCTTTTGAACTGAGACTACAATGTAATTTTTTTATGTTAATGCAGAAAAAAAGAAGAAGAAGAAGAAGAGGAGAAGGGAACAAGGTCATTTTTCAGAAGAGCAGCCCATTGTGTTTGGGAAACGGTGGTTCACTGAATTCCTTTGCAGAACAAAGCCCTGCAAGGTGAGCTGGGGCAAGCTTTCCGGGGTTCTCTGGCATCTCCTGCTGAGGCTCAGGGATGGGGCTGAGGGGCTGACAATCTCAGGTTCTCTAGGAAGTAGAGTGGGAAGAGAAAGGTCTGACCTTTTCCTGCCACTAGAACACCTGCAGTGATCTGCCAGAGTTGTCTTTCCTGCCCTCCGGAGCCCCTCACCACAGAGGCACAGATGTGACCACACCATTTCTAGGTTAGCTGCTGCCTCTTCTCGACCTTCCTGTGTCATCAGGGAAGTTCCTGTTCTTTGTCTGATACATCCCCAGGGCATATGCAACCAATGGTTCAGCTACCCAGTCATCTAAACCAAAGAGGTGAATTCCTTCCTCCTGCCTAGACACAAGCCTCGCATCCTCATCCCGCCTAATCAGTCCCCAAGTCCCATGGCTCCCCCATGGAAAGACCCCTGGAATGAAGCCCTGATTTTCACCTTCAACATACTAGTGAAGGTCAGCTTTGATTTTTCTACTTGGAGCTACAGTTGAGAAAGGCTTTTATGCCCCTTTCCAGGTAAAAATAGGAGGGAGAAGCAGCAGATGGGCCCCAGCCCTGGAGGCGACAGCAGTGAATGGAGAAGTCACACAACAGCAGAGAAGTGCAGGCCGACTTCCTTTCCATCCATCCTGAGACCCAGAGTTGGGTGTAAATGCACAGCTTTCTCATTGCTGGCTGGTGAAAGAGCCCTTCTGTGTCTTTGTTCCATCTCACAAGGTCACACCCTGGGGTGCCATATCAGAGTAGGCAGGAGGTGTTAGGAAGGAAACTTTGCAACCTTATCTTTTTCCCATACTGGACTGAGCAGTAGGGAAAACTACAAATGGGAAGTGGCCCCACAAGGAAAAAGGAAGAGAATGAAGGAGCATCTTATAGGCTCTGTCCTCAGCCAACAGAGTAGTCACATATTATCTCTGCTATAGCATTTCTCATGTCCCCAACAGCAGACCCTGCTACCTTCCTGTCCAGGCAGGTACCAAGGTCCCCAGAGGGAGACAGACCAGCTTCCAGGAGGTATCAGATGTCGCTGACATCAACGCTGCATCCCTGTTCCACCCAAATCCTACCCAGACTGGTCAAAGACATGACTGAGCTCCTTCTCGCTCTGGCAACCCTGACTGAGAAACAACTGCCTGGAATCTCTGAAAATTCAGTTCTCTCCACAACTGTGGGCTGACTTTGCTTTGCATCATGACTTAACTTCCATCGTCAATTTTAGCTCCTTTGTTTCATTTGGTAGTTTGAGGGGTTTTTGTAAATGCTGTTTAACTCAGGTTGGCATAGAGGTATAAAAAAATATAGATCAGAACTTAATACAGCAGAAACAGTCCCATCTGTATGTTCTAGGGCTTTATGGAGTGGACACAAGCTACTGAACATATATCTACTTTAAATTAAAGCACTTTCATGGACTCATACTGTTAATATAATAGTGGTATAATGGTACTTGAAAATGTACAAACATATTAATAAAACTAAATGTAAAATATTAACACTTGTTGCTTTTATATAACTATAAAATTAAAATTAGTTGACAAATTAAATGTCACTCTAGCCTTAGTTTATTAGTCATATGCTTTTGTTGAATTTAATACTATGAATTGTGTTATTTTATTACATTGTTATTTACAGAGGAGTGTAGCATAGATGGCCACTGTGCAGGTTCTGCGAGGCTCCCCACGTCCCCTAGTGTAATTCACACATGCCCTGTGATGACCCTGGTGTCCTGCTTTTACCCTGAATCCCAATGGCTGTGGATCTCTGGCTCAATTGACACTTTGTTTCTCCATGTACCTTTCAATGGACTCAGACATATCATTTACAAATTAAGTCAATGGACTTGAGCTAATTTGAATCCTTCCTCCACTACAAAGACAAACAGAAGCTAAATTAGATACAACACAATAAACAATTAATAACTGAGGTAGTGAAACTCACAAAGAAAGAAAGTCCTCAGGTGCTAGACACACAGCGAGAACTCCAAGTCGGTCAGCACACTGTGGGTGCTGCTGTGCCCAGACAGCAACGGATGCACAGGCTGGACGTGAGCCCATCTGGCTAGCAGTCAGATGATGGATAAGAGATGTGGCCGTGTCCTCCTAATCATGAAAGCTGAAATCTCAAATCCTGCAAAAAATCCAGCACCAGGAAACGGTTCTCTCTCAGTAGCCAGTCTAGAAAAACAAGATCCACAAGTCTATGAAAGCAATGAGGAAGTCTGAGTGTCACCAGAACCGTACGATGGAAAATATGTCCACAGTGAGAAATTAAACAGTGTGAGTGTCAGGCACTGGTAAGGAGTTCAAGTCAACTTTTTCATACAGTGAGGGAATGCGAATTCAATACGGTAACTTGCAAAAACTCTCACATTGGTAAAACGTATACACTTTCAAGCAAAGTAAAGGCAAACAGTGCCACAGTATCATTTTCAGGATTTGGGAAGCACAGACTTCCACAAGGAAGATTGGGACAAAGGAGGAGAAAATGAGCTTACAAGCAAAGATTACAGCACACACAAAGGAAATAACTCAGGGATGAGTTAGTAGTACATGCATTGAGCAGGATCAATCATTTAGGTTCTAAAGCAATTCATCAAAGATGACAGAAGACTGCTTAAAATTATTAGTGAGGAAAGCAGTACTAAGACTACATTATGCTTAAGAAAAAGCAGGAAATGTTTGCCTCCAATAATAGTGGGCCAGATAATCAAGAAAAGCTACACAGAACGCAAAGGCAGAAAAGAGCCGATGAAATGGAAGAGCACTACTGGGCTAGCATGTGGGCGACATGCTAAATAAACCTAACATTTAGAGCTGCTTTCTTCTTTGGGGACTATACCAAACGCAATATATGCCTACAAAATCTGTTCTAACGCAACCAAAAGCCAGCCCTCTACAAGACAGAGACACTCAGCCAGTTGACTGTTCTGGAACTACACTGCCCTCCAGAACAACCACATCCTATAGAGAAAGATATCAAAACCCATAGTTTCTACAAAGTAACCTTCAAAAGAGTCAGTATAAAGTCAAAAATGACTAGAAGCAGAAAAACTGAGACCCATATGGAAGAGGAAACAAAGTAATTACGCAGACTTTGGAATAAGTAGCAAAGAATTTATAGGATAAACCAATTAAGTCCCTGACAAAATAAATTTAAAAAGCCTCTCAAAGGCCACTGTCCAGGGAAAAATATATGACCATAGTCTTTTCCCAGGTGGATCAAGGACATTGACAGCGCTCCAGCCCTTGTTCACAACCGGGACCGGGCTTCAGGGAAAAGCATTGGCACCACTACAGCTGGGGAGGCAGTGAGAGCAGGGGGCAGCCCTGCCCCACAGAGAAAGGCAGGGAAGGTCACAGCGTGCTGAGCAATGGGGCTGCAGGGGTCCCAGAAGAGAGCACCCCTCCCGCCCCCGACCACAACAGCCCGCAGGACCCCCGTACTGCTAGGGACTGCACCCGAAATCACTGCAAGACCATCTAAGGAGAGCAAAACAAGCTCAAAGACAACAGGGAAAATAAAAACAATGCGCACCCTCCAGCGCCTAGAGCGACTTGAAACTTTCGAACACAGCCTGACTCCTACACCTTACGTCCTCGCACTAAAGGCCTGCGTAGCCCTGTTCTTGTTACCCAGACTTAAAAAAAAAGTTACAAGGCACGCAAAGAAGCAAGAAAAAATAGTCTAGAGAGGCAAAGTAAACATCGAAACCAGACTCAGATATGTCACAGATGTGGAAATCAGTAGATATTGAATTTAAAATAACCATGATTAGTACGTTCAGGGCTCTCGTGGGAAAGGCAGGCAACACGCGCGAGCAGATGGATAATGTGAGCAGGGCGATGAAAATGCTAAGAACGAACGAGGGGAGGAGGTGGGCGTCGAAAGCACTGGGCGGAAAGGAAGGGTGCGTGTGATGGGCTGGAGAGCGGCCGCACACAGGCGGGGACAGCCCGAGTGAGCCTGCGGGTTCCCAGACGGACGGAGGAGAGGACAACAGACATCGGCCACACGGGAACACAAAGCAGAGCAACCAGATTCGGGGGAGGATTCCAAAAGTTGTGACGTATGTGTAATTGGAATATCAAAAGGGGAAGGGGAGATGGATCAGAAGAAATATTTACAGCCATAATGGTCCAGACGTTTCCAAACTTCCTGACCATACCAAGCCACACGTCTGGGAAGCTCAGGGAACACCACGCGGGATGAATGCCAACATACACACACCCATAGGCATATTATATCCAAACTGCAGAAAATCAAAGAGAGTTTTTTTAAATTAGGGGAAAATTTTTATCTATAGAAAATCAAGGACAATAATTACACTGTTTCTCATCATAAATCAGGAAAACAAGAAGAGAGAGGAGTGAAATAGCTCAAGAGCTGAAAGAAAATAAAACAAACAGCCTGGAATTTCGTATCCCCTGAAATTATCCTAGAAAATGAAGGACAAATAAGGACTTTCCCAGATGCATCGTCTGCAGATCAGCTCTGCAAGACTGTTTGAAGAAGTTTTCTTTCCAGGAAGGAGAGAAATGATATAGGTCAGAAACCTGGATCTACATTTGAAGAGAAGAAAAAGCATCAGAGAATGAATAAATGAAAGTAAAATATTTATGTTGGTCTTTTAAAAAATTTACCTAAAAGATAACTTGTTTAAAGAAATAATAGTGACAATGCATTGGGTGGCCAGAGCATGAGGTTAAGTTAGGCAGACGACAGCAGTGTCACCAGGTGGAGTGGGGCCTGGGAGCGCACTGTGAGACACGCCTTTATGATACTACAGAGACGCTGTGGTGCTGGAAAGTTGCTTTAGAGTGCTTAAAAATGAATATTGTAATCTCTAGGATAAGCCCTCAAAATGTTTTTAAACAAGTAAAACTACTCAGGGAGGAGGTAATATGAAATTATATAAAAATGCTTGATTAAAACCAGACATACCAGATAAAGAAGGAAATAAAAGAAATAAAAATAAATGGAATTAATAGCGAGCTATCAAATACATAGTAACTGTTTATCCAGCTCTATCAGAAATCACTTTAAAGTGGATGGCCTAAGAAATTATAAAAAATAGAGATCACCAGATGAGTTTTTTTTAAACAATACCCTCTATATTTTGTTTACAAAAACAAAAGCAAAAAAAAAACCCTCAATATAAAGATTTAGAAAACCGAAGTAGAAAGGGTGGAGAAAGTTGCAACACATCAACACTGGTGGAAAATGGCTGAAGTCACTGTAATTTGAAACAGAGCAGATGTTAGAACAAGCAACATCAGTGATAGAGGGACGTTAAAACAATGATGTCAAAATACATGAGAAAGAAATTGAGAGAACTGAAAGAAGAGAGCTTCACTATTATAATTGGAGAGTCCAACACCCTGCCAGCAATCGATAGATGAAGCAGGAAGTAAAGATATAGATAGCCCAAAGAGCCCTACCCATCAACTTGCTCTAATTGACATTTTTAGAATACTTCGGCCAGTAACAACAGAACACACATTCTTCTCCATCTCACATAGAACCCACTCACCAAAACAGCCCACACTACAGATCTTGACAATCACTGGTTTGAAAGAATAGAAACCATGCAAAGATGTGCTCAGACCACAGTGGGATTAAATGAGAAATCAACAGCAGAAATACAGCTGGAGAATGCCCCAGAATTTGCAAATTAAACAACACACACCTAAATAACTCATAGGTCTAAAAGAGGTCTCAGGGAAATGTTAAAAATACTTTGAACTAAATTAAAATAAAAATGTAAGTTAGTCAAATTTGTAGAATTCAGCAAAAACATCAAAAACCCAAAATCAAGGAATCATAAAGCTAGTTATTTTTAAAGGCTAATAAAATTGATAAATCTATAGCCAGGATAACTGAGAGAGAAAGAGAGAGAGAATATTAATCACCAATATAAAAAATGGAAGAATGCTCATAATTACAGATCACTTTGGCATAAAAAAGGTAATAAAGGAATATAATGAACAATTTATATCCCCAAATTTGACTATGTGGATGAAATAAATCGTTTTGAGAGACACAAACTACCGAAACCAACACAGGAAAAAAGACAACCTGAATAGCTCTGTATCTATTAAAGAAATCGAATCAATAATTAATAACTTTCCAAAAACAAAAACAATGTACCAGATGGTTTTATACTGACAAATTCAAACACATATTTAAGGAAAAAATTATACTAATCCTCCATAATATCTACCAAAAATAAAAACAGAGGGAATATTTTCTAACTCATTCTATGAGGCAAGATTATATGAATACCTGAACCAAATAAAGACATGAACAGAAAGAAAAACTCTACACCAATATCCTTCATTATTATAGATGGAAAAACTTCAGCAAAATGCTAGCAAATCAAATCTGTCCCAGTACAAAAGTAATTATATGCCACAATCCCATGGCATTTATTCCAGGCATGCAAGGCTTGTTCAACATTTAAAAATAAAACAAGAAATTAATCAAATCCTTCATAACAGCAGACTGAAGACTCATTTAATCATATCAACTAACAAAGATATTTCACAAAATCCAACACCCATTCATGATAATACTCTCAGCAGACTCTGGACAGAGAGGACATTCTCAACTTGGTAAAGAACATTTAGTAAAAAGCTAAAGCTAACATCATACTTCAAGATAAGATACTGAATTCTTTCCCCTCAAATCAGGAACAAAACAGCAATGTCCCCTCTCACCATTCTTATTCAGCATTGTACTAAAAGTTTTAGTGGGTACAATCAAGAAAGAAAAGGAAAGAAATGCATGTGGATTGGAAAGAAATAAGTTTAACTGTCTTTATTCATGGATGTAACTGTCTAAGTAGAAAAGCCCAATAAAAACACTCCCAGAACTTATAAGAATATAGAACAAAGTCTTCGAATATAGGCATGAGATACAAAAATACATTTCTTTCCTATATACCAGAAATAAGTAATTGGTATTTGTGATAAAAATAAAATACCGGGATGGTTAATTTTGTGTCAGCTTGTCTAAGCTACAGTGCCCAGATACTTGGTTAAACATTATAGATGTTTCCATGAAACTATTTTTTTTGATTAATATTTAAATTGGTAGAATGTGAGTAAAGGTAATTACTTTCCATAATGTGAGTGGCCTTCATCCAATGACTTGAAGGCTTTCACAGAACAAAGACTGATCTTCCCTAAGCAAGAAAAAGTCTGCCAGCACTCGCCTGTGGGCTGCACCTGCAGGCCGTCCCGAGTTCCCCCGCCTGCTGCCTACCAGCATGTTTTTACCTACCAAGCCTCTGCAATTACGTAACCTAATTCCTTTAAATCTCTCTGTCTCTCTCTCTCTTGAGCAATAAATTGAATAGGATTATAACCCAAATTGTAAAAAAGAAAAACATCCAAGAGTTCAAGTTCATATAAACAAATGATAAAATTAATGGGGAAGAATAAACAAGTCTCTCGAACAGAAGAGTGCAAATAATCTCCACAGGCAGGCTGCCTTGACAGAGGAGCAGCAAAGGTGCTGTCGTCCCCTCCCAAGTGTGTGCTGCACACAGTAACCCCTGCCCAAGAGCACAGTAGGGGAGGCAGGATTACTTCACAGTAAAGAGACATGGCAAATATGACCACAGACGGATGTTCAAGGTCAACATCAACAGTAGTTAAGTCATGTCGAAAGTGTAGACCCTTGAAATAATGTGCTCAGAATGGATCTTTACATCTGTAAACTTCCTCCCCCCAAATCTATAATCCCAGTCTAATCATGAGAAACATCGACTAAAGGACTTCTGCAAAATACCCGACCAGCAGACCTCGAACTGTGGGGGTCACATCAAAACCAAAACAGCCTGCACAGACAGCACCACCCAGAGGGGTCTGGGGGACACGATTGCTAAATGGAGTGCAGGATTGTGGTAGCTGCAAATAGAAAAAGAACATCAGGCAAAAATGAAGAAAATCTGACACAGTAAGAGTTTTAGTTAATAATAGTCTGCGATTATTTCTCATTTATGGCACACACAACATGCTAATGTAAATGTTAATAGAAAGGGAAACGGTCTATACTACATTCACAACTTTTCTGGAAATCTAAAACGATTTTACAACTGGAAGTTTATTTCTTAAAGAAAATAAACCACAAAATGGTACACAATAAATGTCTTAATCTTCATTTATTTGAGTTACTTAATTCTTAACTTTATTTCTTTGATTCTTCTTTTAAATTGCTGAACTCTAGAACATGGTAAAGAAAACCAAACTTAGAAGAATGCTGCTCAGCGTATGGAAACCTGTCCTCAGCTGCAGCCCCTGACTCCTAGCGGACGGTTAGTTTCAGGATCTTAGCACACCATCTTCCTCACAGTTGCACAAAACTTTTCACTGCCTGCTTCTCACTTTCTACATTGCATTGGGATGTCACTTTCATAGCGTGTTTCCTGTGTGCAAACTCTGCTTTTCTCTAAAAAAAGGAAAAGAAAAAAAAAGTTCTAAACTACTTCTTTTAAGAAAAATATCTCAATTGCTCCAAAACTGCTATTACTATAAGTATGAGTGGTAACTTCAGGTAATAAATACATTTTCAACTGGAATTCTTTTCTCCTTACCAACATTATTAGTGTCTCCACCCCAGGTGTTCGCTGAACTACATTTTTTTTCTTGGACTTAGTGAGGTATAATTGACAAATTAAAATTATATATATGGGGAAGGAATTGTCATAACCCTGACAGGAGTCCAGTCATTTTAGAAAATCAGGGCAGAAATCCGCAATCCCCTCGAGTGCCAATCCCCAGAGTGCCTCGAGGCCAGAGGGTGTCTGGAAACACCCGCCCGTAATCCTGACCCTGAGGATGTGCCCATGTCCTGACCTGCCCGACTCGCTGTTCCTGTCCAGCCACACTGCTGAGGCTAATAAAAGCCTTTTGCTCCTGGGTGGGAGCGAGCTGACACCTGCTCAGTGTCCATTCTGCTTTTCCCTCTATTAAAGTCTCTGCTTGTCCCTGGACCAGCCCCGTCTCCTTTCTTGCGGACCCTCACCCGGTTCTATGCCGTAACCTTTCAATATATATTTCAATGTACATTAACGGTATCATTAATATGATGATTTGACATATGTATACTTGGGGAAATGATTATCACAATCAGACTAATTAACATACCCATCACCTAATAGAGTGACCACTTTCTATTTTTTCTTTCTTGTGTGTGTATGTGTGTCTGTGGTGAGAACACTCAAGATCAATGCCTAAAGCTGAAAGTTGTTCAACATATCTTTTACTGAAGTCCAAACTTATGCATAAATTTATGCAATAGACATAAAATCAATGACACAGCCACTAATTTTGTGACCCCTGTCTTCTTTCTCTCTCTGGCCGTCAGCAATATGTTCAACATAATTTGTCCGTAGTGCCCACTAGTTGAAATGAGTCATATTTAACTTTTAAACATTTTGTATGATTTCTTTTCTGTATCATTTGTTAAAAACTGGGTCTTATTTGAATTTTCCATCGTGGAGAATGTTCATATGCTTCCTTTTTTTGTCTATATTTCAGATTCATCCATTCTGTCACCTGATTTTGAAATAATTTCTACTAAACTAGAAAATTTCCATTGTTTTCTATAAATACTGTACCAGTGGTACCACAAACACACATCATCATCTTCATCATGGTGATGCTGGCTCAGTATTGGGCATAAAACATCACCCTTTAAGAACATCACATTAGGGCGGCACCTGTGGCTCATCGAGTAGGGCGCTGGCCCCATATATCAAAGGTGGAGGGTTCAAACCCGGCCTCGGCCGAACTGCAAAACAGAAAAATAGCCAGGCGTTGTGGTGGGCGCCTGTAGTCCCAGCTACTCGGGAGGCTGAAGCAAGAGAATCGCCTAAGCCCAGGAGTTGGAGGTTGCTGTGAACTGTGTGATGCCACGGCACTCTACTGAGGGCAATAAAATGAGACTCTGTCTCTACAAAAAAAAAAAAAAAATAGAACATCACATTAATGGATTTCTGAGATGTCTTTCTTGAATACTGTTGATTGTTTGCTATTTATGTAGACTGTTTTCCAGGGTAGTAATTATTCATGGGATTTGTTTATGTCCAACTGACATTTTGTTTCTATAATTAAGAATGTGAATGTTTTGGGGCAGCACCTGTGGCTCAGTGAGTAGGGCCCTGGCCCCAAATACCAAGGGTGGCGGGTTTGAAACCGGCCCCGGCAAAACTGCAACAAAAAAATAGCCGAGCGTTGTGGCGGGCACCTGTAGTCCCAGCTACTCGGGAGGCTGAGGCAAGAGAATTGCCTAAGCCCAAGAGCTGGAGGTTGCTGTGAGCTGCAATGCCAGAGCACTCTACCGAGGGCGACAAAGAGAAGACTCTGTTTCTAAAAAAAAAAAAAAGACGAATGAAAAAGAATGTGGGTGTTTCTAGCTATCAATACCATCTTAGACGAATGAAAAAGAATGTGGGTGTTTCTAGCTATCAATACCATCTTAGCTGAAGTAAAGTTATAGAATATGAAAAAAATAGTGAGAAAATACTTTGTCTCTGAACTTAAAATGTACACTTTCTTTCTCTGTGTGAAAGAATTTTGATGCAAAATACTAAATTTTCTGTAAGGCTTATCCAATGAAAATCAGAATCATCAATTTAGATCAGACTGTGTGCGCTAGAAGCGTTCGTGCTCCATCAGAACAACGTGATGAGGGTTCATCTTCTTCCTCAATTTACCCATTTCATGAACATCATTTCCCTCAAATTCCAACAGCTGCAGCTGCGTCTGCGGCTTCTAGTTATGGATTCGACAAGAGTTAGTCTCATACATTTTCATAGTTTGATCAAAACCTCAACCTTCCTTTAATAGCAAATATGAAGAGTTTTTTTTAATTTTTATTAAATCATAATTGTGTACATTAGTGCAATCATGGGGCACAATGTGCTGACTTCACATACAATCTAAAAATCACATCATAATAAAGATATCTGTACCAGAATATTTATTGCAGCCCAATACATAATTGCTAAGTCATGGAAGAAGCCCAAGTGCCCATCAACCCATGAATGGAGCAAATATGAAGAGATTTGATCTAACCTATTCAAGTATCATATCTGGTAAGGATAATTTTCTTGCTCATTTTTATTACTTTTTCAGTAATCAAATATGAATAATTAAAAAATATAATACCCTGTTTGTAAATTTCGTGTGACTAGCATTCAGCCAAAGTGTGGTCAATTTCTCAGTTTCTAGATTTTTTAAAAAATTTCAGCAGTTCTCACCCACCAGGTACCACACATGGCATAATGGCACATTTCCTGGGTAAAGGACACAACTATTGCTCAAACTTTACCTTACAACTGCCAACAGTGTAACTAATCATATTAATCTGAAATTTACAAAAAGAAATTCCTCTTTAAAGGTTTTCATATTTCCTTTTCAGATTTTTATTCTGAGTTCTTGTTCTGTATTTTGTATTTCTACTAAAAAAGACTTACATTTATACTTTATAACTGAAGTTATTCTTTGTTATATATAATACTTCAATTTAAAATATAAGATGCTATTCAAAATGCATACAATTTGAACATATTTCCTTCAAAAATATAAATTAAATATATGAAATATGTAAGTAAATGATACAAAAATTAAAATAATATTAGTAATTGGTATATTTCCCTCCCAAATTATTTTTCTTCTAAAACATTTAAACTACTTATTAAAAACTACAGTTCAGGGCTGGGCACGGTGGCTCACACCTGAAATCCTCGCACTCTGGGAAGCTGAGGCAGGTGGACTGCCTGAACTCAGAAGTTCAAGACCAGCCAGAGCAAGAGCAAGACCCTATCTCTAAAAATAGCTGGGCGTTGTGGCAGGTGCCTTTATTCTCAGCTACTTGGGAGGGTGAAATAAGAGGATCACTTTGAGTCCAAAAGTTTGAGGTTGCTGTGAGCTATACAAGGCAACAAAGTGAAACTCTGTCTCAAAAAAAATTACAGTTTAAATATTAATTGAAATTAATAAACTAAAAATTTCAAATCGAAATTAGGTAAATAAAGTTGCAATTATGTAAATTTTAAAAACTATAACTCAATTTTATTAAACATTTTTATACAAATAAAGTTGTTCGCAATTCTCTCATGAAATCCTTCTAGCTACCAACATCAAGAATGGTCATCATGCTTCAGACCATGGCCTGACCTCTGCAGACCCACCAAGCATCTCTGCCACTGTCAGCTCCCCATGTGACAAAGTCCTGTTCGTCTCTGACAGCAGCAAGAATGAGCTCACAACCTTTCCTGGATTTCAGAGCAAGAGATGTGAGGCATGAATGGCGTCAGCTATGAGTCAGGAAGGTTAGGGGTAAGGGCCACACCTGCTGGTGCCGGTGCAAGGGACAGGTCCCACGCTGAAGAAGTGCCTGTGTGTCTCTAAACAAGTGTGTGTTTGTCGTGCCCATCACTCTCGGAGCAGGGACCATCACAGGGCCCTCAGACTTGGTCCAGGGGTATCCCTGCCCAGGTGTATCCCAAATAGAAGTACCTGGGATTACATGTGTGAGCCACCACATCCAAATAATTTTCAAATTCTGCTTTTTGGAGAGGCAGGAGGAGCTGAGACTGCGGAACAGCCCTCTAGAACTGACCTTGGTGCTGAACTTTCCAGAGGAAGAAACAGTGGATTCAGAATTTCTGGATCTTCCCAATCTCCCTTTTCCTTAGAAATCTATCCACCGTGGGTGGCTTCTCCACCATCTAACTTTGGATTTTATTATTTTGGAAGGTAATGATAATGAAGAAATACAAAACACAGATATAAGAAATGTCTGCTCGTATTCCAGTTGGACAAAATACCACATGAAATAAAGTTATTCTTCTAAATCTAACTATGATGGACAATTTATTTTCTAGTGGACCAGACCTCTTGATAACTCCAAGTGTGTAAGAGGTTCAGAAGAATGTTCATCTCATAATCCCCACAATCCTATTACATTCAGAGAACATGGAAAGACTGTTTGGTACCTAACTCCATATGTGGGGTGTGTGGCTGATATTTGTGGTCCAGGATCCAGAGGTGCCCAGTTGGGCCTCTGTCAGAGAAGCGGATGAGAGAAATTCAAATCATCAGGAAGCCTGAAGCCCAGCTAGACCCACACATTCCTACTAAGGAGCTGGAAGGTCAGCGACCACCTTCTGATTCTAGCAATGCAATATCACATCAGTACTTTAGCTCAGGAAGTTCCAAATAAGTAGGAAACTTAATGTAAACAAACTTGCCTTGAATCTTAGGAGACTTTGTGGTATTATTTTTTCTTGTAATTTTCAATATCTTACTTGATTTCTCAATCTCCTCTTACTGCACTTGAAGAACACTTTAGAAGTCCCCTTGTAGCTGATTTAATACCTGTGAATTCCCTCATGGATATTACAGAAAGAATGTGCAGCTTAGGAGATTAAGTACTTTACATTTTATTATTGCAAGGGTACAGTCTCAAAATATAGAAAGGCTTTATTATCTGAAGAATGCTTTTCCTGTTTAAAACTCAGAACATATAATGGGTTCTATTAGAAGAGAAAATTATTATGTTAAAGCATGTCACCACCAATAAAATAATACATCTAAAGGCAATCCAAAGATTAGAAAGTCAAGAAAATTAAAAGAAAGTTCTAATTTCAGTACAATACCACACAGTATTTATAGAAAACCCTTTTAAGTGAATGATTATTCACATAATCTTGGATTTCTTTCATCACCGCTCACTAGTATTATTCCAATTAGAAGAACCGTTCTTACTCTTTTGTATCAGTTAAAACCACTTCTCAGAGGAATTCAAAGTAAATAAGTTTAATTAAAAGTAATCTTCACAATCACCACTGAGGCAAAAAGGAAGTAGGCATTATGCTTCCTTGATACACCGGAATGTGATTCCACAGAAGGAACCGCAGGTGAAGACTGCCATGTGAGCCAGGCGTTGGCTGGGCCACATGGAAGTGTGAAGTATCTGTGGTCCATGTTCTATGTTAGTGCTCCCTGGCTACATGTTTGCACTTCATTGTTGCTAAGCCCTAACCCTGTGGTGATACTCAGATGGACAGACAGATGAGGGGACGCCTTCCGATGGGGGCATCTCAGAAGATTTGCACCTGAGCCATAAGTGAATGGCCCTGCTCTCTGGGATCCCAGGTAAGGGGCAGGGGAGGGGATGCCTTAGCCCACTCAGGCTGCTGCAACAAAGTATTGTGGACTTCAGGACTTACAAGCTACAGAACTGTATTGCTCATAGTTCTAGGAACTGGACATTCGAGATCAAGGTGCTGGCAGATTCTGTGTCTGGGCAGGGCCCATTTCCTCACGGACAGTCTTCTTTCCACTATGGACTCCATAGTGGGAGGTATGAGGGGGTTCTCTGGGGCCCCTACTACAAGGGACTAACCCCATTCATGACAGCGCCACCCCCATGACCTAATCACCGCCAACGCCCACCTCCGACTACCACCACGGTGGGGGTTAGGATTTTAACATATGCACTGGGGGTAGGGGAGAGGACAAGGACGTAACATTCAGACCCTGGCGGAGGGAGAGGAGGCGTTCAGAATGGAGATGAAGAGAAGCTAATCGGGCGGAAGGAGAGTGCGGGAGAAGCCATCACCCATTGTTCCTGTTTCCAGCGGGCTCCAACAGCCCAGTCCCTGGGGTGTGGCAGTGTGCGGACTGGACCCCGTGCCTCATCTCAGAAGAAATGGGGGGTTGCCCATATCAGTGCTGTTGTCTCTTCAAGTTATCATTTGCTTACATGACAAAAAAAAAAAAAAATCCATGTTTTCAAACCAGCAATACTTAGGGATCTTAAAGAGAAACACGACCATTCTTAGAATCTTACATCAACTCTTTTAAAAATCCTTTTGGGACCGGGCGCAGTGGCTCACACCTCCTACCACTCTGAGAGGCCGAGGAGGGTAGATAGCTTGAGCTCAGGACTTCGAGACCGGCCTGAGCAAAAGCAAGACCCCATCTCCACTAAAAAAAAAAAGAAAAAGAAAAACTGAGGCAAGAGGATCGCTTGAGCCCAAGTTGGAGGTTACTGTGAGCTATAACACCACAGCACTCTACAGAGGGTGACAAAGTGAGACTCTGTCTCAATAAAAATAAATAAACAAATAAATAAATAAATCCTTTTTGTCATACCATACCTGAACAATGCACAAAACAAAAACACACAGTTCAGTAAAATACCACACGTTAAACACTAATGTAACCACCATCTAGATCCAGAAATTGCCAGCACCTCAGGGCCCATATAAAGTTGGATATGCAAAAGAAAGCTGTTCATGTCGTCTTTCCATGTAAAGTTTACAATTGGCTTGTCAAGTTACACACACACACATTCTCTTGGATTTCACTGGGACTGCATGACATCTATAGACCAATTCTCAAGAGTTGACATCCTCACAATATCAACTCTTTGAATCCATAAATATAACAGGCCCTTCTATTTATTGAGGTTTTAAAATTCTTCTCTTTAATAGTTCTTTTATGAGGTGTTTTGAACATACATTTTGTATTATTTATCTCTAAACGTTTGATGTTTTTCATGTTGTTTTCTCAAATTTTATTTTCAAACTGTATGATGCTTCTATGTGGAATGTGTGTTTTAATTTTACACATTAATTTAGTAACATGATATTGTCTGTGAATAGTGTTGTTTTCCTATTTTCCAGTCTTTATCTTTGTGATTATTTATTTATCATCATTGTTACTGAAATTTGAATGCCACGGTGTGTGTAGAGCCCCAGATGCAGTGCCTTGGGTGAGAAGCGTTCTGTCATATATATACATATATATATCAATAATCGACTGTCAGCAGGCAGCAGGTCTCTCTGGCCAGTCCTCTTCTCAGGAGGCCCCGTGAGGTCCACGGTGTCCCATAGGCACCACCTGTTCTACCAACCCCAGGAAGTTACAAAGCAAAAGTTGATCCCAGGAGGACTAGGTGATAAAGAACCTCTTGGGATTTTCACCCAGCACCATCTGCCTACCCAGTACATTATCATCTAGGAAGGCTCCCGAAGTTGCCACCCAACGTGCAAAGGACCGTCTCACACCACCGGCGTACTTGGTGCCATGGAAAATAGGGTTTACTGGGAAAACCTGAAGCCGGGGAGGGGCAGAGTGTGTGTGGTCCTCCAAGCTTTCATTACCTGCACTTACCTTCCAGTAGACAGAGGCCTGACCACTATAAGACTCTATATATTTGCAGAGTGGAGCCATAAATAGTGCCTGGGGCAGAGGGAGAGGGGCGTGTGCCCTCCCCTCTGTTCTGGGAAGCTGGCCATGAGCTGGTGCAAAACCTGGGATGGAAAAAAAGGAGCAATGCCAGGGAGAGTGCGCCAGGAGTCTGGGCTCTTCCTGCACCAGCCCCTCACTGCCCCTCCCTGCAGCCCCTCCAGCACAGGCCACAGGACCTCGGAATACAATACACACCTGCTCTGGGGACCACCAGCCTCCTTAAAAGCCCCCACCCTCATCAAGGTCCACCTTACTCTTAAAGGTACAGTTGTCTCAAAGACATAACTCATCTCCACCCACCAGCTAAAAAGATACTCTGAAGTAGGAACAAGGACATCCCCTGCTCTGCTCTGCATGTCTGCATCGACCTCCCAATGACCTGCCCTTGACCTCCCAGGCTGGGATGCACCCTCACATCATCCAGCCTGTACCCCCCACCCTGCTCCAATGCAGCCCTCGGCTCCATCCGTCTTCTCCTGGGCTCACCAGCTCCAGACCACCTTCTACCAACCCCTCTCCTTCTTTGCCCAGGTGTCAGAAGCCTCCCTTGCACTCTGCTCCCCTGGAGGCAGCTTCCAGGTCTAGACTGTCCTCGGACCACAGGAACTGGGACTGAGAGGGGGCAAGCTGGAGCCAGCATGTGAGGGAAGGAGCTCAGAGAGAAGGAACACAGGCTCCTTCTGGAGCAGACCAGCTCCTTTTGGTCCCCACTCTGCTCTTCTGGAACAAGCCAGCCTTGAGCTGATGCCTCCTGAATCTTTAAGCTGCATTTACTGAATGTGCAGCGTTCCGGTGGATTTTACACTGTGTGAAATTTCACTATAACTCTATCTACAGTGTTACAGAATTGGGAACTTCCCAGCCTCCCTAATTAAAAAAATTTACTATTAAGCACTTATTAATAATTTTTCTGGAGTCCTTTGGCCTTAACCCAGAAGACAGTGTTAGAATCCAATTTATCAATGTCAAAATATTAGAGTTATAATGAGGTTTGGAAACCTCTATTGACCCCAAAGAATATTTTTTCATAGTCCTAGGCATAATTATTTTTCTTGGATGCACTCCTGCCAGTGGAGGTGGGGTGAGATAACTCCAATGTGTTAAAATGAAGTGATTCCAGGGCTTGAGTGCCAAGCACATTTCTTGGCACATAGAGTTTGTGCTTGGGAGAGTTGAAATCATCCAAACGGATCAGTGGGGCTCCCTGCCAGCCTTCTGAATCCTCACCGCTCCCTCTGAAGCAAAGCCCATCTCTAGCAATGGTGCTGATGTGACCCTTGGGGGTGCATCACAGGATGGCTCCCAGACAGCCTTGCCAGCTGTGCTTCTCTGCAGGGAAGTCCATCCTCAAGGGCTGACTTCAGTCTGGTTTCACAGGCAACACACCCTGAAATCTTTTGATTTTCCCAGTGGTATCTTGAGAAAGATTTTTTTTTAATGGGATTCTTTGGTGCTGTTGTTTTTTATGCATTAACTGCAAATAAAAATGTATAACAAAAATTAGAATTCAGTGATGATATAGTATTGATAATTGAATAAAACTTTTCAGGGGCTGATGTTTCCAGAGTCATCTCAGAGTCTGCCGCCTGCCTGAGATGAAAGAGGTTTGATGCCATATATTGAAAGCCAAAGTCGAATAGAATTATTTCAGGCTAACAGGGAAAATGTACTTTAAAAGAAGGCAGCTGACGCTCTTCACTGTAGCTTTCAAAACAATTGTAGTTGACTGAAACTTTTATCATTTGAGTAGCTTGCTGTAGACTATTTTAGAAAGAAAAGTTTGTTTAGGAAAACACTTTAATAAGGTGCTTAAGGAAAAGTTAGACTTTGAAGATGTAAACTGTCAGTGGAGGCAGCAGACATGAGCAATACCTTGGGGTTGAGGTGAGAGCATGAGAGTGAGAAAGGAGATGACATGGCAGAATTATGGGGAACAGGTGGAGGACAATGAGGGGCCATTGTGAATAGAACTACTTACAATGAAATTTGTACTGCTGCAGCATTAATCCCAGCATGTTGATGATAGTTCCATAGAATCTACATATTTCACATGCAGTTGAGTGATGAATTTCACATTAGAACCAAAGCCACACAGATGGAGGGCCACTCATGTTCACTGGTAAGGGACTTGCTGTAGTCCAGTAAGCCCACAGAAGCAGAATCCTGCTGTCCCAAAGGCAGCCCTAGAGATATGAGTTACTAGAGAATTTATTACAATTTTGGTGAAAGCACTATAATAAGGATTTAAACTCCATCCAGGTTTTAAAGGGGCAAAGTCATCCTAGCAGGTACATGGACATCTGCATTTAGCAGTTAAATGATGGTAATTGTAATGATAATGCTCATGATTTCAACAACAGGGATGATAATTGAGATGATGATGGTGATAATGAAGATGATGGTGATGATAGTGATAGTGTTGGTGATGATAGTAATGATGATGATGGTGATGGTAGTGGTGGTGATGGTGGTGATGATAGTGGTGGTGGTGATGGCAATGATAATGGTGATGATGATGATGATGATGGTGATAGTGATGGTAATGATGATGGTAGTGATGGTGATGATGATAGTGGTGGTGGTGTTGGTGATGATGGTGGTGGTGGTAGTGATGATGATGATGATAGTAGTGGTGGTGGCAATGATAATGATGGTGGTGGTGGTAGTGATGATGGTGATAGTGTTGGTGATGATGATAGTGGTGGTGATGATAGTGATGGTAATGATGATAGTGGTGGTGGTGATGGTAATGATGATGGTGATGATGACAGTGGTGGTGATGGTAATGATTGTGGTGGTGGTGGTAGTGATGATAGTGGTGGTGGTGTTGGTGATGATGATGGTGGTGGTTGTCGTGGTGGTTATCATGATGGTGATGATGATAGTGGTGGTGGTGATGATAATGATGGTGATGGTGGTGATGATAATGGTGATAGTGTTGGTAATGATGATGGTGATGATGATAGTGGTGGTGATGGTAATGATTGTGGTGGTGGTGGTAGTGATGATAGTGGTGGTGGTGTTGGTGATTATGATGGTGGTGGTAGTCGTGGTGGTAATCATGATGGTGATGATGATAGTGGTGGTGGTGATGATAATGATGGTGATGGTGGTGGTGATAATGGTGATAGTGTTGGTAATGATGATGGTGATGATGATAGTGGTGGTGGTGATGGTAATGATGATGATGGTGGTGGTGGTGGTGGTAGTGATCATGGTGATGGTGATGATATTGATAATGAGATAATGGTGGGGAGGACAACACAGTGGTTTTTATGGTTAACATTTTTGAGTGCTTACCGCATGCTATACCCATGATGCCATCATTAAAATATTGAATTTAATCCTCACAATGTCTCAGATTGGTATAATATTATCATTTTGCAGATGAGAATAGCAATAGGCCTACTCACCTTACCAGAAAGAGACAGAAAGGAGATGTAAACCCAGATTGACCCTGAGCCTGGAGAATTTGCTGTCATCTACAGTGAGAAGTCCATTCACAGTGGGAACACGGCCTTGGAAGTGAAAGGGTCAATCAGGTACCTGCAGAGAGAGATTGAAACAGAAAACACTACTACCACTGTTAAATCAGCAATGATGTTGGAGAACTGGTAGGCATATTTACTCTGTAAGGCAGATGATGGCCCCAGAGGATGAAAAGAAGAGGCAGAAGTAGAGAAATGGTGTAGAAAGAGACAGAAGTAGTGATGGAGTGGTACTCTGGAGCTGTCTGTACCTAAATAGAAGAAGCAGAATAAAAGACAAAAAGTAGCCACAGCACAGCCACCTGTCTCTCTGCCCTCCCCAACTTTCCTCCCACAGAGTTCCCATCCTTCTGCCTCCCACCATCACTCAATCTCTAGATGGATCTACTTGCAACTCTCAACAATTCAGTCCACTAATTCAACTTGGTGCCGACCACTGCAGAGCTGCCAGACAAAACACAGAAGGCCCAGTTATATCTGAATTTCATATGAACAAGGAATATTGTTTAGTATAATTATACCTCATGCCATGTTTTGTGACATTTAAATGTAACTGAGCAGCCTATATTTTTATTTGCTAAATCTAGCAATACTACCCTTTACCACAACCATACTGTTTCTGTTGTTCCAGTTATTTCTACCGTTCATTAATCTGAGAAAGAAAAGAGAAAATTCATTGTTTCTATAAACCCAGATTCCCATTCAACTGGAAAATAAGTGGACAGATTGGATGTTCTACCTCATTCTTCTGTAGGGAGGCTTCCTCCAGCTTCCTGGGCACAACTTTGTAGTAAAGGTTACCACATGTGCATGGGGCTGGGAGGGAGGGACGAACCGATCTCAGATAACCCTCATTCATTCACTCATTCATTCAACAGATTGCCGTTAAGCACAGTTGACCTTGAACAACACGGGTTTGAACTATGCAGGGCCATTTACATGTGGGTTTTATTCCACCTCCACCACTCCAGAGACAAGACCAAGCCCTCCCTTTCTTCCTCCTCCTCAGCCTACTCAATGAGAAAAACACGAGTATGAAGTCCATTATGATGACCACTTCCACTTAATGAATAGTAAATCTATTTCTCATGTAACTTTTTAAGAATATTTTCTTTTCTCTAGGTTACTTTATTGTAAAACTATAGTGAATAACACATACGACACAAACTATGGGCTCATTGACTGTTTATATTATTTGTGAGGCTTCCGATCAACAGTAGCAAGTGGTAGTTAAGCTTTAGGGGAGTCAAAAGTTATATCTGAATATTCCACTGCATGGTTGGGGGGGGGGCTTCCATGCCCCTAATCTCTGTGCTGTTCACAAGTCAATTGACTCCCTTTGTTCCAGAAAGCATGCAGATATCCTGAAAGTAACAACAAGCTCAAATCCTTCATTCAGATCATGAACTCTTTGGAGTCCTAATCCCCCACTACCTTGGAATATGACCTTATGTGGAAGTAGGATATAACAAAGGCAACTGAGTTCACAAAAGACCTGATGTCCTTAGGGTTTGGCCCTAATCCCACACTACTGGTGTCCTGGGAAATATGGGCACCGACACACACACAGAGGAGGACAATGTGAAGATGGAGGATTTGAGTGATGACTCTACAAGCCAAGGGACACCCGAGGCCACAGCAACTAGGAGAGAAGCAGGTGGATGCTGCCCCAGAGCCTTCGGGGCAGCACAGCCCAGCAGACACCTTCATCTTGGAGCTGCGACATCCAGAACTCTAGGACAATACATTTCTGTTGTTACATGATACTAAGGGTATGATATTTTTTTATGGAAGCTCTAGAAAACTAATGTATTACTCTAATAAAACCCAAAGTGGGTAAAATGATGGCTTCTGAGAATTAGGGAGGGAGGATTGCAGTGCTCTAGGGGTCACTCTCAGCGAATCCTTCTGGCCACAGGACTTGGAGACCAGCCCTGGGCAACCCACATTTTCCTGTGGAGTGGAGAGAGGCCTGTGGCCGGCAAGTGGCTGGGCCGAGGGAGCAGCCCTATGAGCTCCGCCCAGGCTGCAGACTCTCAATCACACGTCTAGGACTCAACTTTGGGGCTCAGAATTGCTCATCCGCAGAAACCTTCCCAGAAGCAATTCATGTGAGGATACTATCTGTAAATACATCTCTGATGAGATTAAGGCACCTCCTCAAAATCTCATCAGGAAGCAAGTGATGCAAATGGAACTAATAAAAGATTAAATGCAGTCTGGAAACCTGTAATGCATAATGGCGTAATTGTGGAGGCCTTTGCAGAATGACAGGAATATTTTCCAAGGAGGAAAGAGAGGGAGATGTGCATCATGCTCCTCTGCCTGGGAGGATGGATGCCCCAATTTTAGAGGGCCCTTCCCAGGTCTTTTTCTGGAAATAGCCCCAGAGTTGAAAAGAACAATGCCTCTCACTACCACCGCACATTGGAAGCATCCCTTAAGAATACCCAGCTCTCTCTGCTCCAGTTTTCTGCTCACTAAGCAACCTCCTATACTGTGATTCAGTGTTCTGACTGGGTGATTTTTTTTCCAGGCCCTGAGCCAGGACTATTCTCAGGACCAGTGTTCAGGCTGCAAAGGGACAGGGTTGGGGGTGAGCGACAGGGGAGAAGGCCAGGCTTTGACACCAGACAGGACCATGTGAGCCAGGAAAAAAGGGGACAGAACGTCTGGGCCAGACTGGGCTGGCTGTGAAAAGTGAGGGAGTCCAGTATGACCCCAGAAAGCAGGCAGCCACCAGCGTATCCTGACCACCACGTCTCTGCATCCAGGACAAGGGCAGAATGAAGGATGTGGCCATTTTAGAGTCCTCATCGCAGTGAGGCCAAGCAGTGTGTACCCTTCTGTGTCTCTTACCCCCCCAAGCACAGTGTCGCCCTGTTCACCCACATTCTTGCAAATGGCAGGAGTTCCCTCTTTCTCATGGCTAAGAGGCAGACATGAAGATGAAGGCGACTGTGAGGTGATGGTTCATTCACCCGACTGAGGGATCATTCCACAACACACTCATGCCCCCAGACAGCCCCTTAAAGACGTGTAATTCCTGTTTCTCAATTAGGCCTCAATAAAGATGGAAAAGAGGAGGACGAGGACATGGCCTCTGGGTAGCTGGGCCAGGAGGCGCCACTGCCTCTGCCCACCCACCCTGCCACCTCCAGGCCGAGTCCCCGACACCCCGCCCCACTCTCTGCTACCAGAACATCTAGCCCAGCACCTCGAATGCAATATTTCCTGACGTTCAGTCAGGGTTGTACGAACATTGGAAAGTGCATGAAGAAACATAAAACTGGTCTCTGATTGTTTTCGGTGTACATTTTCTTGTCTTTTGAGTCAAACTGGCAGTGTCTGTTTTCTGTTCTGTTCAGTCAAGGCTCACTGCTGTTCACATTAACTCCACCTGATACAAAATACATCAGAAACCCAAATCCCCTGAGAACTGTCTTACAAGGCTGAGGCCAGACTTTCTGATTTTACTGAAGCTCTCATCCAACATCAGACAAGATAGCTGGGTCAGGTGGTAATGTGGTGAGTTTAAAATCTGTGATCACAAACTTGAAAACCCCCAAATGGATGATTCTAACACTGCTGCAGAACGCACTTGGATGGACACGCCGTCCACAGCACCTCTCTGGCCCTTCCAACGCGCCCCCGCCTTCTCCTTCACACTGAGCCTCCTGGGCTCAGGGGAGTTACAGAGGAGCCTCTGGGGTCATGGAACAGGAGGATGTGGGTGGGGATTTGGGTTCTTGGCAGTGTACATGGAGGAGAGACCAACACAACCCTGCCCTGTGCACCAGTGGAGGAAACACCTACCTGCACCCCCACACCCCTATCTCCCTCATGGCTGCCCCCACACCCCTGGTCTCCCTCATGGCTGCCCCCACACTCCCAGCAAGTGTCTTCTTGAAAACGTCCCCCATGAAGCACATACTCAAAGTGACAGTGAAAGACGTGTTCGAGATAAACAGTCTAGGGTGGGCGGAGCAGTGGACAATACCAGGAGGAAGAGCTGAGCAGCGGAGAGAAATCAAACACACCTGTCCACAGAAGGGCCACCCAGAGACAAGCAGACATTGCCAAAAACACACCCCCATCTGCATGTCTCTCCTATCTGAAATACACCCACCTCCTGGCCTCTCCTCCCCATTTCCTCCTGCTCCATTCTGACCTCAAACTTGGCACCTCCCACAGTCAACTCCCTTCCTGGCCTTGGCCTGCTTTGGGGCCATTTTCGTTTCCCATAAATGTCCTGTCCCTAAAGTGGCTGTAGTCTGTGCCATGACACAAGGCAGGGAGCAGAGACCACAGCTTGGGATGGGGGAGAAGTGCCTAGGATGGAAACTGGTGGGGGGCAGGGGCTTGTTCACCGCCAGGGTGCATCCCAGTCACTGGATGCAGTGAGTTAGGGGCCAGCAGCAAGGCCACGTGCCCCCTTATCTATCCCACAAGCAGGGCTGGGTCAGTCTCAGAGCCTGGATGCACCCGAGCCTGGGGGTCAGGGTTAACAGGGTCCTTATCAATGTGACCTTTGATACTCTGGCTTGCAACTCAATCTCCATGAATAGGACAAGTGTAAACAAAACAAGTTTAACCTGGGTGATGAGCTAGAAAAAGGAACGGGGTGAGCTGGGGACTTTATGGGATGGGGACACTCTTCTGATGTGCACTGGGGCAGGCACCACCTTTCTCGTGGGAGGGCAGTCCTGTCCCCAAGGGCACGTAGGCAAAAAGTCTAGTACCCTTGCCTGGGACCTGTAAAGAAATAAAGGCCACATGGAGGCCTCACCTTTCCTTCCATCCCTGCAGGCTTCAGAGGCCCCTGCAGGCCCTTGTGACTACTTCCACTAACTCTGAAAAGGGTTCCAGGGTCACCTGCTGATGCCTTCTGTATGTGTGACCCTTATTCCAAGTATAATGTCTCCTTAAATAAAGACTGATGAACCTTGAAAGAGAACCCATTTGAATCACAGCACCCAGGCTGTGCAAACCTTAGAATAGAGGCGTCTCCCCTCCTCCCCCGTACACATCTGCCCACCTATTTGGAGAGACCTTCCGGCTTTGGAAACATTTGCACTGAGGTCTGAGGCTGCAGTGAGGTGCACACCACTGGGAAAAGCCCACTCCTCCTGCAGCTCACACAGGGCTCCGTTCCTCAGGAAGATCTGCTACTGTCACCTCCTTCAACTCGGAAGGGGACCACGACCCCAGTGGACACCACAGCACCACCCCTTGGCCTGCACTTCCCTCTGCCTGCTCCCTCTGGACAACCAGACACTGGCATCCTGTGTGTTGAGCTGGTCCCAGTGAGGGAGCCCTTCAACATACAGGGGACCCTCCCCCAGGCAGGGGACCCTCTGACAGCTCACCAGCCTTCTCTCCCCTCCCACTGCCCAATCTCTGTGCACATGCTGTTTCTAAGAATTGACCTGCTGTGCAGTTAAAAGAAGGGAAGAATAGAGGTGAGCGGACAGTTCAATATAAACTAATGAAACCTCCTGGAGCCCTTTGGCTGCCGCAGGAAGGGATTCTGCTTGGCACCAGCTGCATGCGGGGACGTCAGCATTCATTGTTACAGACTCACCCACTCTCTGCTGACCTGGGTGGCCACCCTCCACTCTTGAAGATTGAACAGTGACTGCTGCGTGCAGAGCAGCTGGGCAAGCAGTGACAGCCAAGCCCAGCTCCTTTGAATTCTCTGTCCTTCTCCTGCTGATTGTGACTCATGGAAACGTGTGGTGGGACTTTGAGGAAATGCAAGACTAGCACTTTCACATTTATATATAGGTTTGTCCCTGAGCCCGGAGGATCTGTCCAGGGACCTGAACCAGGGAGGTGGGACCCCTGGGCAAGGCGCTGAGCAGTGCAGTTTCGGGTGGGGGGCTCCCCCAGGGTCCTGGCTGCCTGTGAGTCTCTGTGAGCCCCACCCCAAACAGCGCTTGCAAGGGTGAGGTCATCATCACCTGTGACTGTCCTAAACCTCCGAGTTCCTCTGTCCCTCCCACATTCATAGAAAGAACAGACCAATTGCAATATCGCTATAAATTCTTCTGCTGTCACAGAAGAGTTGAATCACACCACTCCATCTGCTCTTTTTCCCAAGATGGTAACAAAATCTTTTTTTCTTTTTTTGCCTAAAAGAAATAACTGTGGAGGAAAGTCCTGTACATATATAAAACCTATTTTAATTCTTGTGTATTTTCAAAGCTGTATTTAGTTGGTGTCAGAGACTGCAAGCAGTTCTGAGCCCCGAGTGCTGAGTGCAGGGGATGCTCTCTGACAGCCTGGGGACTTGCCCCCCTTCTCCACGCCCCAGCACAGCCTTTGGGGCTAGGTTTGCTGGTGCCTCCTAGGTGAGGACCTTGCCTGGGAAGAAGAACTTTAGAGGGCTCTAGAGGCAAACTGATTCAAAGACCATGGTGCATGGGAAAATATGCTCTCCTGGAACCCTCCACCCACAGGACAAGGAGACACTCTGTGCAAGGGGCTTGCCGAGGAGAGGGGCATCCCCACCACATCTGGACACCCACCCTCAATACCTCAGAGGAGCCACCCATTCTCAGCTGCTCTGCCATGGCAGCAGAGAGGCAGTTTGGCAAATGCTGCTGTGGAAATTACACATCTATGTGGGCTCTACGGGTCCCTATGCATGTGTGCAACAAAGCTGGGCCTATTTCCTGTTTTCTTCCAAGACACCTGTATCTATCTGCTCAGCAGACAACCTGCATTCTTTTTAGTCAAAGAATATTTTAGCTCCACTTCATCCCTTGTTTGGGTCTGAGTGTTTGTGTGGGGGGGAATTCTAACTCTCAAGGTAATGGTATTAGGAGGTGAGGACTTTGGGAAGGGATTGGATCATGAGGGTGGGGCCTGTGTAAAGGGGATCGGTGCCCTTGTGAAAGAGCCCTGAGGGTAACTCCTCACCCCTTCTGCCACAGGAGGGTAGAGTGAGGGCACAGCTATCCAGGAGGAAGCCTGTCCTCACCAGATATTGAATCTACCAGCATATTGATCTCAGAATTCCAGCCTCCAAAACTATGAAAAATAAATTTCTGTTGTTTATATGTCATCCAGTCCACATATTTTGTTATAGCAGCCCAAAGAGGCTAAGATGCTTGTAAATGTGATTTCTTACCAAAACAATGATATTGTTCTGTCCAGGAGTGGTGGCTAATGCCTGTAATCCCAGCACTCTGGGAGACCAAGGCAGGAGGATCACCTGTGCTCAGGAGTGTGAGAACAAGAGCAAAACTCCACCTTTACTAAAAATAGAAAAACTAGCTGGGCATTGTAGTGGGCATCTGTTGTCCCAGCTACTCAGGAGGCTGAGGCAGGAGGATTGCTTGAGCCCAGGAATTTGAGGTTGCTGTGAGCTAGATTGAGGCCATAGCACTCTAGCTTGGGCAATAGAGTAAAACTCTGTCTCAAAAAAAATTTTTTTTGGCTAATTAGTGCCAGACAGGATACCATACCTCAAAGAAGACCTCAGGGGGCACTGGCACAGACTTGCAGGATGCTGAGACTTGTCCAGAGAAAACACCTCATGGTAAGAGTAAAGGAGGTCCCAGGAACAAGCTGAGTCTCCCCTTTTCCCATGTGCCTCCTAGAGGCTGTGTCATGGGATGTCAGTGGCTGCGGAATTGGAAGGGACCTGTCACACCACAAGGAAAGGGTGTTCTTTCTTTATTTAGGATGTTCTTTCTTGAACCAAATCAGAGATGAAAATTTTCCCCATCCCTATGGGGTGCAAATAACCATAAATAAAATATTCTAAAACCAGTCTGTGTCTTCCCTTCAGCACCCAGAAGTCACAAGGCCACACAATACGGGCGGCAGCATGGATCCAGGGAGAAATTCCTCAGGACTTGCTGGAGGGGAAGAAGGATGGGGGGTGCCGAGAGGAGACATGTGCATGATTGGCACACACATGGCTCCTCCATTCCTGCAGAGGCTGGCCCCGAGCGCTGGCCATCATTCCGCCACTAGGCACCTCACAGCGGAGACCTCAGTGGCCTCTGCCTTCTCCTGGATGGTGACAGTCACGTGACAGCTTTGCATCTTCTCAAATATTCAGAGTAAATTCACCCCTTACACGCCATCGCCCAGAATGACAGCGGGCACGCAGTTCCAGCTTGTCGGCATATACAGGCTTGCACTCTGGATGGGCAGCACTTATGTGACCCTGGTTATCGATCTCCAGCCATGGCCAAGTTCCCTCCTTCAAGATGGGTGATTCCAGCTGACTGGCACGAGACTGTCTTTGCTGTTTTATTAACTGGTACATTCTCGAAAAAGATTCCAACTGGGAGAAAAAGAGCTGGGCACCCGAAATACATTCTCAGCAGGAGAAAATTTCACGTCAACAGGCTGAAAACTCAGTTTTCAGTGGTGTTTCTTCAGTATCTGGAAATCCCCAATTACTTTTTTTTTTTATTCTCTTTTCTTTTCTTATGCATGTGTGTGTGTGTGCACATGTTTGTGTGTGTTTTAGCACAACAGTGCTTTACAGATTCTCCATTGCTGACATAGAAGGAACATGGCCCATTTAATTAGCTGATTTCTTCCAGGGCTGTGCAATTTCTTTGTAGTTTATGAACAATTTTTGTTCACAGGGATTGCAGCAAATATTGGTTACAATATAATAAGATGGATAGAGCTTGGGTTAGAAAAACAAATCCTTTGAATTATTTTTACAGCTTCATCACAGAACTTGTGATTTTGAGCAATCTGTGAGCCCATGTGGCTAAAGGTCAAACTAATCTGTAGCAAAGAGGAAAAAATTGGAATCTCAGAAACTGTATTCTGCATTATTGTTGCTTCCCAAATCTAATTGTGGAAATAAATGACTTCTTCCCGACCACATACAGCCCTTACCTGTGGAATGGACATCAGATACTTTCACTGTGTGCGGTAGACTGTCAGCTCCAGCCGCCATAACAAATGCCATAGACTGGGCTGCTTAAATAAGGGAAATTCATTTTCTCACAGTGCCAGGGCTGGAGGTCTGAGATCAGGGTGCCGGTGTGCTTGGGTTCTGGTGAGGGCTCCTCCTGACCTGCAGACAGTATCTTCTCACAAATCGTCATGTGCCCATACCTACGTGTGTGCTGAAGGAGACAGAAAGATCTCTCTCTCCTTCTGTTCTTATAAAGGGCACTAATCCTAGTGGATTAGAGCCCCACCCTTATGGCCTCACTTAATCTTAATTACTCTAAAACCCTATCTATGAATGTAGTCGCATTGCAGTTAGGCTTTCAAAATACAAATTTAGAGGGACAGCAACTCAGTCCATAGAGTAGGGTCACTCCACATAGTGTCCAGTACTCGGAGCTGCATAATGTAAAGCACTGACCATTGCATTACATGTACACAGATGTACGTATGTATTGGGAAGGGGAGAGAAGGTAACAGAATACTCATTGGATGGAGATTCCCTGGAGAACATGCTGGTATACGTGTGGCATTGTGGAGGCAGATGGAAGAAGGTTTTGGGCAGACTCTCAGGAAGCAGGGGGATGTCACCAGGTAGACTCAGGGTGCAGAAGGTCAGGGGCTAGCCAAACACGGTGTCTGAGGAAGAGCAGGGTGATGGTGAGTTGGAGAAGCTCAAGGAGTGTGGGAGCCCTGGGTGCTAAGAACTCTGGAAAGAGCCACTGTGAGCTGTGGAAGCCCCAGACACAGGGCTCTATGTAGCTAGAGAGAGCTTCAAACTCAGCAATACTCCAGCAGCTGGAAATGACTGGAACAAAGCCTCTCTGGACCACGCCAACAGCCCAGGTGGGAAAGTGAAAGGCAGGAAAAGGTACAGTGAACATTTCACTTCTTACATTTTTACATTTGAGTTCATAACTTTTACATTTTCTTCCAGGCTGCCACTTGATTCAGAAGGAAAAAAAAGAAAAAAACACGTTTTCCATGCACTAACACTACTGATCCACTTCAAAATCCTTCTGGAACATCAGCTTGAGGGTGGAATAGCAAACAGAAACATAACTGAGTTTATCTGAAGTTTTCCGTGGCAGGAAACCTCGAAGGTAATTAAATATTTAGGTATGGCCAATCCATGCTGTGAATTCTTGGGCTAAATAAGTGAGTTGTTACGACTGTTCACAAACTAAACATCATTTGCTCTATGTGCTAACAAAAATGCTTGGGTGCACTGGTAGCTTTAAAGACTATGTGTAGCTACTATGGTAGACCAATTTTTTAAACAGAAAAAGTAGAAGAATAAAAAGAGTTTTTATTCTCGTGATCACCACATTCAAGAAAAGATGTTAGAAAACTTCTTAAATATTTCATGATTACCCCCACAGAAAATAAAAACAGGTGAGTTTTCCATAATTTGGGGTATAATCAAAAGATATTATTATTAAGATATGATTTCCACTGAAATTTCAGAAGCAGAAAGGGTGGTTAAGAACCAGTGCCCCTCAAAGACTGGCAGCCCCATCATTCTCCCTGCTGAACACCAGGGAGATGAAGCTGGTCCTTCATGAGAGGCGGGGGAGGAGGATGGGCAGAGAGGAAGTCCATTTTTGCTAAGTTGAAAAAAGAAACCAATTTTATAAGAAAAACCATACCCTCATTAAAGCATTCAGGGCTCCTGCCAATGATTTACGGGGAGAAGCACCCAACTCTAAACACTAAGGAGGCAACCAAAGCTCCAAGATGCCCGGCCTTGTTAACACGCCGTCTGGGGAGGGGAAACGTGGCTTCATTTCTGTTATGAATGGCTGATGCCAGGGAGGTGAGATCACCTGTCAGATCTCCGTAAGGGACCACGATGAGGAGCTATGTCATCAGTTGAGGCCACAGTCTAGACAGATCCCAGGTGATTCTGAATACAGGCACCTACCCTACAGCACAGATAATCCAGAAAAAGAAGAAGGGGGAAATGTATGCACAGACCACTTCCTTTTATTAATTGAAAATGAAAATAGCTTTGTGGAGGCTTCCAATGGGGATAGAAATGTATCCCCTTAAAATCAGGTTATCTAATCTATTGAAGGGGAAAAAAATCATGGAGAAAATTAAAATGGGTTTTTAATCATGGAAAGTAAACATCTGAGCATATTTGACAGTTCTCAACATAAAGTCAGCTTTCTCTAAGCTGATCCTGTCCGACAATCCGGGTGTATCTTCCCAGGCCCCTCACCCTTCCCACACCAACCCAACCGAGACTGGCCGGAGCACTTGGGCCAGCCCTCCCTGCCAGGCCCCTTCACGTGAAAGAGCTTCATTCTCCAGCACTGTGCTGCCTGGGCTCACAGCCCTCTGACACACGCAGGGAGTGGATGGATGTGCCGTCGACACTCACAGTGACCTACAAACAGCCCTACAGGGAGGACTTTAAATTATGGGTGGTGTCATCATGGGAAAATAAATTTGTCCATGAATAACCAACATAGGCACAATGACCTTTCTGCAGGGGGGCATGCTGCTTAGTTTATTTATTAAACAGTTTATATCCACACTGTTTCCTTGCTCTGATCCCTCCCCTCCCCCACCAGCTGGTATTCACTGAGATTTTCATTTTAACATGAAGAATCCCCCAATAACTTAGAAATAGAAAGACCCTTCAGGGCAACATCATGAGGTCTATAATATCTGCAATGGGCAGGACAGACAGACTGGGATCACCTTGAAGAACAGAAGCTCCCAGCCAAGGCCCAGCTGGCACCTGACCCAGCAGGTGTTACTGTAGCTAATGGAGCAGGGCTTGCCAGTGAGAAGGGAGGTGGGTGGGAAGGCAAGAGGAGAGAGAGGTCCACACAGGAGCCGGCCTCCTCCCGAAAGGGCCCTAACTGGTTGTTTGGCCTTTCCATCAGCAAGAGGAGGATCCCTGTTGTAAAATAAACACTAAGTTTGGCTGACCTTGAACCATCCAGCTCAACCAGATTTAGATTTCAGGCTCTCAGGTGAACTTCAGATATGCCCCTTTCCATGCAAGACTGCTTGTGGACAAAGGTGTGCATGCCACTAACTCCAAACCACGTAGGCCCCGTGCCAGCTGTACCAGACTCTCCACTATAAATTAAATGAATCAGCTTTATGGTTTATACATCAGTCCTGACAGCCTGGCTAATCTGAGTCGACCTTTAAAATATGGAGCCATTCTCAGGGTGCTAACCAAGCCAGTTGTATGATCCTGGCAGACTGTACACTGGCCAAGAAAAAGGCCAGACATCTCTGTCCCTCTCCACCCAGGCCTGCAGAGACAAGGACAGGGTGGTTGCTCCCTGAGATGCCTGCCATAGATCTGGTCTTGTGCTTTAGAAAAGAAAAGGATATATAACAAGTGGGTTCTCCAGCCTCTGGATGGTAAATGGGCCAAGTTCCTTCCCACCTACTGAAATGCCCCCCAACAAAAATTGCACCAGAGAGCCCAGGATCCTAGTGATGCCATTCTGGAAATGGTGCTCAAAGAAATAGGAGACTTATCAAAGATAAACAAAACCCTCCAGCTAGAATGGTATTTGTGAAATGGCCAAACCCATAATCTTGCAGCCTCTCAGTGAGACACAGGCCTTCTGCGGCAATCATATGCAAGGATCTTTACATTTTTCCGAAGTTAGAGGACCCAGAAGTGCCTTCATCTTGGTGATTCAGACACTTTAGTATTTGGTCTTGGTGTAGAAACCAGAAATCATCAAGCAAATAAATAAATATGACATGGTCAACGAATAAAATACACCACCTGGCACCCAGAGTATGGAGAAACAGGCAAACAAGTATCAATGTCTGAAAGCTGTCTAGGGGATGACTTAGCAACATCCATTAACCATGAAGACGTTTGCCTTTGGACCTGGTCACTCTGCCTTGAGAAATTTTTGGAGACATATTCAAAGTTAGCAAAGAAATCATTTTCTGGGCGGCGCCTGTGTCTCAGTGAGTAGGGCACTGGCCCCATATACCAAGGGTGGCAGGTTTGAAACCAGCCCTGGCCAAAGTGCAACAACAACCAAAAAAAATAGCTGGTCATTGTGGCAGGCGCCTGTAGTCACAGCTACTCAGGAGGCTGAGGCAAGAGAATCAGCTAAGCCCAAGAACTGGAGGTTGCTGTGAGCTGTGACACCACGGCACTTTACCGAGGGTGACTACAAAAAAAAAGAAAGAAATCGTTTTTCATTATTATGAACAAAAGTGAACAACTATGGAATAAGTGTAGCACATCCTCCCAGGGGAATGAAAGAGGAACAAATGTCGTAAGTGCTGGCATGAAACGCTATCCAAGGAGCATTGTTAAGTGAACAGATACCAATCGCATGAACTCAGGGCATCATTTGTGTTTGTATTTGCATGAAATGTTTGGGTTTGAGTCACATCACAGAGCCTGTTTCTGAGTTCTGGCCCTGGAGGGAGGGTGTCCCTCCTAGAATTGGTGTGCATTGAGAGGGAAGGGCAGGTCTGGCCCTGTAACATCACCTCATGACCTTGGGCAGCCCCAGATTCTGTGTCTGCCTGAGCACAGCCCTGCTTCACACTTATGGGAGCCAACATCCAGGAAGCACATAAAACAATGCCTGGCACGCCGTAGGCATTGCATGAGTGCTTGCTGTTTTCAGTTATTACTAGCAGAAAACTTATTGCCATAAGTTAGAACTACTTTTGTAATAGGAAACAAATTAATATAAGAATCACCACATTTGATCACTGCTGAAATTCACACAAGTTGATGGTTACTGGGACCTGTGAGGTGGCCGTCCCTGCCACTGCACCCCTGTGGGGAGACGGTGCTATCTTTAACACAAGACGTGCCCAAGCTGGAAACTGCAGCGACTCCACCATGGAAACTAAAAGCAGCACACACCCCTCTGGCCAGGGCAGCTCCCTCTGCCCCACCTGGTCTTCACTCCTCTTCCTCCTCCTCACAAACCAGTTCACTGTCGGTCACAGTGGCTTCTTGTCCCCGGTCAGTCCTGGCCTGAGGGGGAGAGGCCGGGGTGAGCTCAGGTCCCTCTGTGCCGTGTCCCACAGGAGGTTTGAGCCACCATCATCACCATGGTGTTCCTATGCTATTAAAAATATATGTATAAGACTTCAGTAAGGAATAGTTTTATTCTCATCAGCAAAATGATCGTGTGAATATTGAATGTTTAAATCAAATTTCCAAATACTAGTACTATGTTGTCAGAACTATGTTGCCATCCCTGAAGAAGACAAGAGATTTTAGGGCTCCAAAAGCATCAGCCCCTTTATTTGTTGGAGGATCATCTTCAGCCCATCTCAACCCCTGTGGTGCACTTAGCTGAAAACTCCCAGGCAAGAAGAATTAGAGACTCTGTCAATAGAGAAGGCTTATGAGCAACTTTGCTCTCTTTCAAGATGACATCCAAGCATGTAAGCAAAAAAACAATCCTTTTGTTTTTGTCTAAATCATACCACTCAGCCGGCTAGACTCTTTCTCTGACCTCGGGAAACAGAGAGCTGGTCGGCCCCTGCACGTTCCTTTGTACACTTAAATTCTTCAGTGTTCTGCAGCGAGTGTGTGGGACGCAACAGCCTGTGTGCCTTGACTCAGTTTTTCCACCAACCTTATTTACAGGGTCTGGTTTGCCTGTTGGCTGGCTATTCTGTATTTTTCTTATTCTTGTGCATTTTTGAATTGTCTGTACTTTCTACAAACTGTTCCATCATGCATTTCTTCTTGCTCCCGAAAGTTCACCTTCCCTTCCCTTCTCATGTCTTCCTGGGTCTGTCCCCACTTTCCAACTTCATAGGTACCTCAGGGTGCCGCGGCCAATGTTACCAGCCCTTGGGTCTTCTAAATCCACGGCTGCAGAATCCAGAGCAGGAGTTCCTCCTGTCAGTGCCAAGAGAACAGCTCCAGACATGCAGCAGGTACTGTGGAGGGATGAGGAAGGCAGGCATGAGCTCATGCACTCTGAGAATGAAAGTCGTGAACCTTTCAAGGTGTGAACGCTGCCAAGGTGTGAAAGCGCCAAGGTGTGAACGCGCCAAGGTGTGAATGCTGCCAAGGTGTGAATGCGCCAAAGTGTGAACGCGCCAAGGTGTGAATGCACCAAGGTGTGAATGCACCCAGGTGTGAATGTGCCAAGGTGTGAATGCACCAAGGTGTCAACGTGCCAAGGTGTGAACGCGCCAAGATGTGAATGCACCAAGGTGTGAACGTGCCAAGGTGTGAACGCTGCTAAGGTGTGAACGCACCAAGGTGTGAATGCTGCCAAGGTGTGAACGCACCAAGGTGTGAATGCACCAAGGTGTGAACGCTGCCTCCCTCCTCACACACAGGCTTCATGCCCAGAATGCCCCCCCCACCCAGAGGAAGGCTGTGCTTTCTAGCATTCTGGGGCTTCACCAAGGACAACTGCATCTCTGTAAGTCAAGAAGGGAACTCCGCCACGGAAAATGCCTCCACTGACAAGCCGCCCCTCTGAAGTCTGCCTGTCAAGCAGACAAGTCATGTGGGAAAGTTGGCACAAGCTAAAACTTCCCAATAGCAGTGGCAGGGATCACAGTAATGATGGAGATGGAAACAGTAATAACAGCAATACCAGGCACTCTAAGTTCAAGTAGCACCTCATGCTCTTAAAGTGCTTTCAAACACATTTGCTGTTTCCTTCCACACCTCCAATGGCCATGAACTACCTAGGTAATGATTATTGTGGCCACATCTTATAGTTCCTGAGATCCTAAATTAAAATTAAGTGTGCAGCACAAGGAAACGTTTTTATCAGAGCATGGAATGAGTTTTATAAAATTCACTTGCTGGACTGTTCCAGGAAGAGTAGGCACCTGTCTTCCCAGTGAGGGACCCTGAGAGCCCAGATGGTGAGCAGGCCACCCACTCCCCATTGTCCATTCACACCTGCAGGGAGCTTCTTAGTTAGTATCTTGATAACGATCAACACTGCAGGCTTCACGGACTCAAGACTGACAGGGCACGAGTGACCGTCTATGGCTGTGTCATAATCTCATTTCTTTTCCTCCTCACTGGAATTTTAATCAGTGTGAGCATCAGTTAATGGCTCTTTCTTATCCGTTTGATTAAAGCACCAAGTCACTAAGGCAGTAGCAAATTGGATTTTTTTCCCTTGGCCTTTAATACACTGCAATAATGAAATCCATGACTTCCTACCTCTGCTTGTGAAGAGCCCACATGCACAGGGTAAAAGCCAGGAAAGCTCATTTGTTTCCTGGCTGATCTCCCTTTCGGAGGAAGGCCCTCCAGGAGCTGTGCCTCCCTGGAATGGAGTGACTGCTGGCAGAACTTGAGATTGAACCTCTAACTAACATTATTTTTGCAGGTGACAGTGTTTAGCATACAACTTCATTTATTTAAAAGCAGCTGCAGCTTTTATTGCTTGGATTAAATCATATCCCACATACTAATTTAATAAAATTCTCTAAGCTGTACAGAGTCTCTTCTTGGAAAAGGATAAGTTTATTTGCCACTGGCCAGTACCCTGAATGTTTTCCATGCACTACCCAAGGGAAACAGAATAGAGAAGATTAAAAACAAGGCAAAGGCACTCTAGTTCCTATTCTGATTAAACTTTACAGATGCTGTTTATCACAATACCCAGTGACAAAATTTAAATGGCAAAGTACACATCCAATCCCTTGTCATTCAAATGGACAAAGAAAGTGGTTCCCCACTGCCTCCGGTTTGGCCTTTCCAGTGGAACGCTCTGTCCTGTATCTCATCACCACAGGTGCCAAGACTGCCAGCACTTGGCAAAGTCTTCTCAGGGTTCAGCACTAGTCCTACTAGTGGGGGTGGCTTACAGCTGCTGCTCTCAGGGGAGCAGAAGATCCTATGGCCCTCATGGCTCATATTTTCTCTTTTTAAAGAAGAAAAGCAGTCAAGTGAAAAGTATTGGAAAGGAGCAAACTGTTGTGGTAGACTTCTTGTTAGAAATATATTTTTAAAATTCTTATTTTTTTTCTTTATAAAAGAAAATTGTGAGCTCACACACCTGATTTTATATTTACTCACTCAACAAAAATTGCTTTCTACTAGGCATCAGAAGCTAGAGACACTTCTATAAACAAAATGGCAAAAACCTATACCCTCACAAGGCTTTTTATTGCATTTTGAAGCTATGCCCTATGATCTTAAAAATAGCCCCCTAGAGAGCACAGAGAGAAAGAATGAGGGAGGGGTGGGGAAAGGAAGAGCAGAGAGAGGGAAGGAGCGAGGGGGGTAGGGTCTTGGGGTCTTGGTATGTGCCACACCTTTTGGGGGCAAAACACGATTGTAAGAGGGACTTTACCCAACAAATGCAACCAGTGTAACATGGTTTCTTGTGCCCTCAATGAATCCCCAACAATAAAAAAAATAAATAAATAAATAAATAAATAAAATAAATAAAATAAAAAAAAAAAATAGCCCCCATCCACCTCCTCCCTGTGGACCCAACTTCAGCACTACAGTTGTGGACAGCTCCATGCACAAAGCTACAACTTGGAATGGGGAAATCAAAGGCACCTCACCTCACCCCGGGCCCAGCAACTCTCCACCCTGGGGAGGCAGGAAAGTGGCCCAGAGCCCCTGTCTGCTGGTGAAACAATTCTCAGGTCCCCAGAGGGTTGGTGTCCAACATTTCTCAGTGGTAGTCCACACAGTGAGGGAATCTTTCTTGACATTTCTTCTCTTTCCCCTGAATCACATGCCCACTCTCCTTCTCGGTTTTCTTGGGGTCACATCCATATAAACCACTTACACCTGGCCCAAGGGTCTACTTTGGGACGATCGGAACCCCAGAAAACAATCTAAGACAATTTATAAAAGCAAAAGGACACAGTAAGTGTGACACAGATGAATTGTCACTGTAGGAGTTAATTTGGGGAGGTGGAACTGTATGTAAACAACCTTTAATAGTGCACTTACATGGTAGGGGTGTGGGCGAATCACAGTTAAGCCATAAGGCATGTGTCCTTAGGTGTAGATATTGAATTTTAAGAAAAAAGTAATTAATGCAATACTATCCGTTGAAGGATTAAATAACAAAACATTATGGAAAAACCATATTGGTAGGAATGAAGCTGAATTCATAGTAGTTTGTCATTAATGTCAGGAAGATCAACCCATGAAAACATTGAGTAACTCCAGAAATATGAAAGGATGTAGCAGCATCTTGGGCATTTCACCTACAGTGGAAGCCTGGCTGTTGAGGCCCACCTGAGGGGAGTCAGACTTCTGAGGGGAACTTTAATTCATCATCAATAAACTAAGTAGCAGCCTCAGTGTTTGGCCAAAGTCTGTCTTTTGACTTATGATTGAGCTTTAGAAGGAAATTAATCAAGTGCCTCCATTGGTGCCATGGCAGGATTGCTAACTTGTAAAGGCTGAACAGTCACAGATTCATGGCTGCGTCACATCCAATCAGCATAAAACATCCCAAGAATATGGACAAAGGTCATCCCTTGGATTTACTGTCAATATCTGAACAGCAACTTTCAAAATCAAAATCGTGTAGGGATTATGGGTATGGCTTGGAGTGAAAATCATCTAGTGTGTTTTATATGTTAAAATTCCTTCAGCCAGTTGAAGCATAAAGGTACATTTATTGTTACAAAATGTAACACTGGCAGCATGACTTTTGGTGGTAGATCCACCAATCCCTCTTCAGCACAGCAGCCACCGTCAGCAGCTCTTGCTGGCCACACTCAGACCTGACCACTCTCCAGGGAAAGGGAGCAGCCATTTGCACACCGCGGGATGGCCACAGAAGCAAGTTAACACCAAACATGAAATCTACCACCAAAAGGCATGGTAATGACCACATTTTCCACAAAATTCAGATTTAGCCTTTTATCCTAGAAATTTGCTCTGTGTTTGGTAATGCTCAGCTCACAGCATTTGGCATGTTGTTGTTGAATGCATCTCTGATCTAAATCCCAAATTTTATTGGCCCCTAAGAACAGGGTCATAAGAAGTAGGCCTTAATCACATGAAAAAATAAGTCTCCCACATTACTTCCCCATCCTCGATAGTGGCAAAGAAATGCCTCACGTTTGGGGATCCATGCTTGGCTCCTGAGGGGGTCTACTGTGCACCCCTGGGCCGTAGACCAGAGGCTCAGTGTCGATACATCCAGTCCTCCAGGGAACAGGGCCCTCGTCTACCCTGTGTTCTAAGGAGGCCCTTTCTTCTCAAGACCATTTAAATAGTGGATATACTCTCATACATAGGACAGAGCAGAAGTTCATATTTGGGTGCAAACAGTGTCTAGTGAGTAGAGGCTTAGGAATGCCACCCACTTCCTACGAAGCACAGGACAGCCCCATTAACTGACCCCAAACATCATGGCGCCCAGATGAAGAAACTCTCACACCACAGCAAAGGGAGGTGTGCGTGCTGCCCATTTTTAAAAGACTCAGGTTCTCTGAGCTCAGATTTCCTCAGCTGCAACCAGAGCACACTTACTGTGTGAGCTGGCATCCTACTGAGACTGTCTGCTTCATTCCTGTGGGACTGAGGCGCAAGGGGAACTGCTGTGCACATTTAATAAACATCTCTGTCTCTGAGCCATGAGTTTCCACGGAAACCGAGGCAGGCTCCCACGTGAGCTTGTGAGTAGGGTAAAATCTTAGACCTGCATAGTTCTTGACCTACCCTGGAGACAGCCGCTGCCTTCTGCCTTTGGGAGCTGATGGTTTATGTCCACAAGCTGGGATGCTCAGAGGTGCTAAGAGAACAGCTGCAGTGACAGGTTACTGTCTGGGTCAGCAGGAGAAGAGCAAAGCAGAGGGACGCCCAGCCGCTCACATAACACCTGCTGGGAACCTGGCTAGTAGTAGGGCTCTCAGGGCCAGGACCAATCCCTGGTGTGGGAAGGAATTCTATTATAACTCACTCCACAGCTAATAAACAGCCAGACAAAACTGAAGCAGTGGCTGCCCTGTGTGACTACATCAGGCAGTTGGAATCCATCAAAACTATTCAGCAGCCCAATGTCATAGTCTCAGTTTCAATTCATTTTTCCAGCAGGCATGTGTTCCTATTTGAACTGGGCAGAGGGAATTGGATGAGGCAAGCCAGCACCGGGCCCTGCAAGCTGCAGCATCCATGAGCCCCCCGGCAGCAGCCAGGTGGAGAGGGAGTGGGGCGGGGGGGGGCTTAGGAGCAGCAAGCCTGGCTGTGAATCTGAATCAGAAGGAGCTTGAGGACCAGACACTGAACTTCCCTCAGAGCACCTCAAAGGCTGCCTGCAATTCTCAAAGCAAAGTTACCTGAAGCCACCTCTTGGTGACCCTCCCCCATGCCAGTATATTCACTCATCATTCAAGCTTCCAAATAGGCCACCCCGCTGTCAGACAGCTCTAAATGTTAGAGTAATGTGCCAGAATCTGCTCCCTGTCCGTTTCTGCTCACTGCCGTGCACAGCCAGCTGGGAGTAAAGTCCTATGCACGGGGTCCAGGTTCATGGGCAGTTCCACTCCTTGGGTGGGATGAAGCATAAACCAAGCTCTGTAGACAGACCCTGCTCAGGGGGAGGGTGTAACAGTGACTCAGTGAGTGGCAAGGGCTCCAGGGGTTCCCACAATACATTCAGGCTGCACTGGAGTTGGAAAACCATGACCCAAGGTCCAAAAGTGGCCACACCCACCTACCTACCCACTGTGCACCTGGCCCACACGTTGCGGCAATGGCGCTGGGTAGTGCCACAGACCACGTAGCTGCAGAGCTGGAAATAGTTACTCTCTGCCCCCTTCCAGAAAACATTTGCTGACCCCTATTCTAGAGGCCAGATTTATGAATTCCTGAGCCCTCGGGTTCACAGATGATCTCTGGGCTGCAGGCTACTCATGGGTGGGCTGGGAATGGCAGGAGCAGGTACAGGGTGCGGAAGCCCCTCTTAACAATGCTGGGGGACATAGCTGTAGTCTTAGGGTGTCACTGGTTGGCATAGCCAGGCTCTAAGGCAAGGAGACACAGGAGAAAACTTGATAACGAGGCAGATGGAGGGCAGTTACTCAGGGAGGGGCTTCCCAGTGGAGGAGAAGCCCTAAACAGTGGCGGAGCAGTTCTGCTGTGGGAGGGAGCGGGAGCCCCAACGGCTGCTAGGAGAAGAATAGAGAAGCTAAAAATTAATCTGACCTTCTCTGGAATTTCTGTAACATCTGAGACCCTGAGATGAGGGCCTCCCAACTGATAGTCCATGAGACCCCAACTTCCAAGTTACTCCCAGAAGTTGGTCATGGAAGTTTGGAACCATGCAAATGTGGCATGACTTCTGGAGACCCACACTGGATTTTAAAGGCTCTGACAAGTCTTGCTGCAAAGAACTCATTAAGCCCAGAGCTCCCAGACGAGTTGGTCCATGGGGTCTTTCCACTAGTAACTGCCTTTTGCAACCCAGCCCTGGTATTCCCGAGGTTCCCCTTCCAGGGATGTTGTGTTTCAGGCCAGCCCATTCCCTCTAGAGATTGGACACACCCTGTCACACCTTGCATCTCAGGGTCCACGTCATACAGCAATTCATGGAGGAGTGCCCACAGCTGGGGGTGGGAGCAGCACCGACACCCACACATGCCCCTCCAGGGGAGGGGGGGTTCAATGGTGCTGTGTGTCGCATGCCCTGTCTTCAGGCAGATGGTGAACAGAACAATTGGTAAACATTTAAGTTATCTGAGCTGTGATAGCTCATGCAGGAAGCCATGCCTGCCTCCCAGGACCTGACTCTGCCGTAATATACTGACCCTGAACCGCTATTAATTGCCTTGTTGCTGGCTGAGGAAGAGAAAGACAGCAAGCTGAGTGTGGCAGAGAACAGGCTGGTCCTTACCTCCTTCCTGAAGGCCACCGAGACGGGCCTGGGATCTGTCACTGTCGGATGTTTGGTCCCAGCCCTGTGGGCTCCACCTGCCAGGCTGCGGACACAGCGTGTTTGTCACTCACTGGGCGGGGGCTGTGCCCCAGCCTGAGCAGGCTGCGCGAGCTCAGGGTTCAGACCTCTCAAGCCCAGCAGGCATAGAGCCCGCGGGCAGCCAGCCAGGGAGGCGCCCTGCTCACTTCCGATCATCTGGGGCGCAGGAGGCAGTGTTCATTTTTATAGGGCCCCCTTTAAACAACCAATATTGGAAAACAAGTGACTTAAAGCCTGTGTTTTTCTTTTTCTTTTTTTTTTTTTTTTGAGACAGAGTCTCACTAAGGCATCCTCGGTAGAGTGCCATGGCGTCACATCACACAGCAACCTCAAACTCTTGTGCTTAAGCAATCCTCTTGCCTCAGCTTCCCAAGTAGCTGGGAATACAGGTGCCCACCACAACGCTCAGCTATTTTTTGTTGCAGTTGTCATTGCTGTCTAGCTGGCTGGGACCGGGCTCGAACCCACCAGGCTGGATGTATGTGGCCGGCGCCCTACCCACTGAGCTGCGGGCACTGGCCAAAGCCTGTGTTTTTCATGAGATCTTCCCTTCTCAAGAATGAATTTAGGTTTGGAAAGTGCATTTTTTTTAAACTCTGCCTCTAGGCCACTTTTGTTAAAATATTTTTATTTTTGTTTCCTTTACTTCAAAAATGGTACATGGAAATTATCTTTGGAAAAGTTAAAACCCTATGAAAGATTATTTCTCTCACATCCTTGGGTGACCCTTTTCTCGAAACTGAAACAAATGATTCTCACTAGTTCTCATCTTTTTTAGGTCACTTCAAAGAGCAAAAATAAATCATCAATTCATCTCCTGGAAAGTGGAGTTAGGGAAAGGAAAGGAAGCCGACCTTTGCTACGGAGCCCCTGTGCCCAGGGTTTTGTGAAAAGATGCATACCATTCTTTTTACAGATAGGGAAACAGGTTCTAACTGCCTCTGACAACTGAAGCCACAAAACTTCAATCCAATAATAAAACATCTGGAAAAACCTGAGGTTTACGTAATTCTCTATCATCGTACTTATTCATACACTGGATCCACTTATCTATTGGTGCATGAAAATTCCCCCAGAGTTTAGTGGCTTAAAATGAAAACACTTATTTATTTAGTTCACTGTCTTGCATTGTGGACTGAGCTAGGCAGAGAACTTTTTCCAGCTCCAAGAGAGGATAGTTAGGAAGCTCAACTGGACCTGTTCCCGAAATGTGCGTTCACATAGCCAGCAAGTAGGTCCTGTCACTGTGACCGCTCCACAAGGTGGCCTGAGCTTCCTCACAAATCAGTGACTGGGTTCCCAGGCTGTGAGTCCCATGACGCAGAAAATCAAAGCCAGCAGTTCTTAAATGCTGGGCTGGGAAATAATTGGACCATCATTCCCAGGATTCTATCAGGCAGGTAGTGCAAAGCCCAGAGTCAGAGAGATGTGGATTCTCTCTGTGAAAGGGGAGTCAAAGAAATTTGGAAATATGTTTTCAAACTTCCACAGTTGTTCATACCAGCTATTGATGAGCTATATTTATTTGTTAAAGTTATTTTGAGCATAATTAAAAATTGTATTTATCTCAGATGTAACATTTAATGAGAACATGTTCAACATATTCATGAGAGCAAATGTATCAGAAGACAGAAGCAAAGTCTCCTGAGAGTGTGTCTTTGTAGCTTTTGGTGGTCATTGGAGAAAAACAAACCTATAGAAAATAGTTCCTTCTTTTTAAAAATAAGACAGAAAAAGAATCACGTGCCACATCCAGCCGGTGCGGTGACAGAGCACACAGGTGAGCACATGTCCCGAGATGCGCTCTCCCCAATTCCTGCAGAAGATGGATTCTTTCTGGTTGGAGCCTTTTCCTCTCACATGACAGGTGGCCCTCCTTCCCTCTTCTCCACCTTGGTCCTCCTCAGACACAAGCAGAGTTTCCTTCCCACCTGGTCTCTGAGCTCTTCCTGATCTCTATATTTGATTAACACCATTCTTTGTTTCCTCAGAACTATTACACATAGCCTTTTATCACTTTTTACATTTTTTTTGTTTGTTTGTTTTTATGTTGCTCAGGCTGGTCTCAAAATCCTGGGCTCAAAAAGCCCTCGCACCACAATCTCCTAAGAAGCTGAAACTATAAGCACACACCACTTTACACAGCCTTTTATCACTTTTTAAAACCACCTGTACGTAAGTAGGTAAACCATGGCAGTCCTCAGACACCCTGCATGGAGCTGATCCCACAGAGGGAGGCGACAGCCTTTTGATTACATAAACATTACATGACCCTTTGTCAGAATCACAGGCGTTTTCATCTACCTGTCACATTGCAATGTCAACATTTGCAAGCAAATATGGTTATCACAGGACCACAGAACATTTATGTCCATCTTGGGTAAAGAGAACTTGTGGAAACGTAACCGGATGAACCTTGGAGATACACACAGGCATTTTATACAGAGCTTCTCCTGGGAAGTGAGCTATTCTCTTTCTAGTAAGAACCTCCCAACCATTTTACTCATTCACTCAATTACTCAATCAAAAATACTCAAGTGCTTCTGAAGCACAGATACATCTATGTCCACGCACACGTGTATACATGGGACATGCGGACCAGGGCTCACGTAAGCCTCTCAAGTAACTCCTATGGGAAGCTTGTGTCCTTGCTTCTCCAGGTCAGGAGTTAGGGAGCTGCAGCGTCCAGCAGGGATGCGGGACAACCTGATGGAATGGAGCTAGGAAGATAAGGGAGTATCTGGAAGCTGCCTCCTGACCCCAGTCTTCGGTTCACCAGCACCTGGCACAGCCAAGTGCAGGATTTAGAGCTGCCCCACACGCATGTGCTCAGGTGCCCCTGAGAGATGCTAGAATGTCCACTGTGACAGGGCCGGGTACCACCACGGGGACCGAGCGGCCCTGTACCTCTGACACCCAGCGCACTGCAGGCCAAAGTAGGAAACTCAGCAAATGCTGGACGGCCGCCACGTGACTTCCAGAAGAGGGGCCATGGTTTAGATCCCTCCTGCCCCCTGTGCCCATGTGTCAGCTCTTATTTTAGGGCTCACAATGGCCCACCTGAAATATTAGCTCTACTCTGCCTCAATCATTCTGTTCTCCATCAACATTATTCACACCTTGAGCCACCCCACTCACACCCCTCTACCAGCCCCACCGGCAGCAGCCCCCAGCCAGGCTCACCCGTCTTCAGCACTCCCCACCCACTCTAGCTCCTCCACCTGCCTTTGGCTTTTATTTCACAAATAGGAGATACACACAGGCACACACATGTGCACACATGCAAACACACAGGCACACATGCACACCGAGAGGTGCACACAGGTGCACATAAACACCCGTGCCTGCAGCACACGAGCACACAGTGAACACACACACACACTTCCACATACAAGCATGCACGTACTCCTAGCTCCATGTTCTGAACCTGTTTCCCCATACATGAAACATAAACATGCCTCCATTACATCTGGACGTAGGCCACGCCCTCCAGACAGAGATGTCCCCCCACAATGGTGTCTCCTCAGCTGGGAGTGAGCCCCCCCACACTCCTGAGA